>VZZY01010114.1:700915-804090 GCA_013400335.1 Eurystomus gularis | reverse complement strand
AGGCGTCCCCTCGTCCCTTCAGCGCTGGCGGTTACACCCCGAGGTGTCAGTTCCCGCCGTGCCGGCCGCCACACCTTCCCCTTGGGGCTCTTGCCGCCCAGAGATGGGGGGTCCTGAGGAGTTGCACAAAGCGCTTTAAAAAAAACACCCCCAAACCTCACAAGTTTCGTTTGATGAAACAATCTTGGAAAAAAAAAAATCGTCTGCGGCTTCTGTAGACGAGTGGTCGGGAGCCACATGGCTGCGTGTCCTCCACCAGCGCCTCGCTTGAGGCCTCGCGGGCGACGGCGGCAGCTGCCGGAGGTTTAAGGGTTTTCTCCAGGTATTTGTACTTGACGCTGTTTAAAATCAGCCCGTGGATAAGAGTCGCCTGGTTTTCGTGCTCCACCCAGGACTTGAGAGATACCTTATCGTGCCTGGCGAGACTGAGATTGAGGACGAGTGAGGCCCAGCCGGTCCGCAGTCTAAATGGATGTTTCGTTGGAAAACAAAGTTTCTGTTCTTCCAGCAAAGCCCCAAATTTGTGGTAGTCGCAGGACAAGCTAGCAACTATATCCACTATATGTTTTTTTCATAAAACTTAGTTTCCTTTCATTCGTAGCTTACTACCTCAAAAAACTGGCAGTGGATTTAGCAGATGTAGGTGCTTCCGCTGCTGTTCCTTTTTAAATTTTTTCACCAAAACACGGGTTTCATTCAAGGCTGACGGCTACTGCCTTCACGAGCATCCTGTTCTCTTCGTTAGGGGTGCACAGTGGCCATCTCCTGCAGCGTTGTGACCACACGCACGTTTGCCAGCGCTAGGAACTGGTGTCCCAGAGAAGGTAGGCTCCTGAAAACTCTTTGCTGGCCCTAGTTGTCCTGCGGTTGGGCTTTCTGCTGGTGGTAGGAGATGGCAAGCTCTGTTAAGTTTAGAGAGCTTCATTTCTGTAAGGTCTATGGAGCTTGTCAGTTGCACTTTCCCTGTAAAGGTTTAATCTTTAAGTTTCCTTTGTTTACCTTTGGCAAAGACAAATACAAACTAGAAACTGTCAAACCTCATCCTTTCTCCAGAGGTACTTTAATAGATTTTTGAATACCGCTTGAGGTATTTGGTATTTAGATGTTAGAAGTGTTATATACATGCTGTATTTATTCAGCTAATTAAAAAAAAAAATCCTAGATTGATTTTCCTTGACAATGAGGGAAATGTGTTTGTTTTTTTTTTTCTCTATAACTTCAATTCTATCTTTCTCTGAGGAGAGTAAAAACTAATAATAAATTGACTTCAATTTAAGGTACAGTTGTCTGTATTGACAGTCCTGGCAGAGCAAGCTGCGCCCTGATCAGCTTGGTATATACAACTGTGTTGCATATGCACCCTAATGTACGTATAACATGTTCTAGCTGTGCCTGTTCGGATACATCTGTACGTGTACTGTGCAAACACAGGTATGTCTGGTGCTGTAGCGCGTCTGCGTCTCGTGGTGTGGGACAGAACAGGGGGCTACGGTAATGCAGAAGGTGTTTTGCGATGCTGCAGATATCCCGTAGATGTTTTTTAAACTGGGATTCTGTTAAGATTACAGTAGCATTTTTCAAAAAACATAGCGTATTTGGTATTCCTTGGGCTGGACTGAGCGGTATTAGTTAACAGATTCCAGCAGGATGTTGCTGTGCCACGTTGTTAAGCCTTAACATACATCTGTGGGATAGTCATAAAAGGTGTATATGATACGCATTTGGTTATCTTTCAGTTTTATTCTAAGGCTGGCCCGGTGCTTGTGGCACCAGTTAGAAATTACAGTAAATATTCCTGGAGAATTCCAAAGGGTACATGAGAAATAATTAGATTTTACCAGGTCACAGCTGCTCTAGAGTACTGAAAGGTCTTTAATGTGCTGTTGCAAGCAGATTTTTGACTGCATTTTTTTAAATGCGAACTCTGTAAATATACTTCTTGAGAATGTGGGCGGCCTTTAAAATACTGTCCACAAAAAAACTCTGTTGTATGTGGACAACTAGAACACATTCTCCATCTTCTTCTTAAAATACAGAAATTCAAGGCTTCTTGAATTCCAGGAGACTGGAGGAACTCTCTAAATACCGATGGAGTTACTCATATGTGGGGAATAAAAATATGAATATGTAACACAGATGTATCAAACCCTATGAATATAATGAGACATTTTAATTGAATTTCTCAGTTAAAATTGTCTTTTACCTGTGTTTTGTTTATAAAATTAATTAATGCTCATGACATGGAGATTAGAGTTCTTGTCAAACCTATAGGGAAATTACCTTTTGAAGCCCTGGCAGTCTTGTTAATATTTAATGGGCTGAGAGAGTTTAAAAGGTGGTAGATAGGAAATTCAGAGTACTTACGCTACATAATGTGTTTCAAAGAATTTTAATGCAAGTTTATGACACGCACTTGTAAGGTGCTATTAGGTCAACGTGATAACGATGATGCTGTTGGATGATGCTTTGGTTTGGTGGGTTTTTTTTTCTGAGCACTCCTATGGTATGATAAGAATTGGAAGTTCTGGGAACTCCTTCAGCCAAAGGTCAACCTGCATGATTCTTGCTATGACTTGACAGGCATTTTGGGTCTACTTTGTCCTGCTGTAAATCAGATTCCAGTCCTAAATGTTTCTGGGCAGGACATTTATGAAACGTTAAGAAACCGAACACATTGACCGGGAAGTGAAATTGAATCTGAGATCACTCGTCCTCAGTGCCGAGGAGAGAGAGCTGTCTTCAAGCATGGAAACTGAAGCGTTGCTTCTTTGAGCTTCCAAGGACAGATTTCTTTTAGATAAAGCTGAAAGTAATAGTTTGATATTCAATGGAATACCCTGAAATGAACGTTAGTGGTTTTTAGCTGTAGGCTTTTATCAGGTTATATTGATTTTTCAAAGCAGGCTGTCCCAAATCCAAGGTAGGCCTTGGCTGATTTGTAGAGACATCTAAGAAAAGAAAGCGCTGTAATATATGAACTTCTGTATGATACATGTCCTATAAGGTTTTCTGATATTGGCTAAGTACGGTTTCTCAGCAAATGCATATAGCAGCTTGTATTAGACTTTAAATGATCTGAACCATTTTAAAATTAGAATCCAATTTGGGATACATTCCTTCAAAAGTAACCGCCTGTCAAATTCAGCTTTCAACATTGCGTGTGTACGTAGAGTGCCTTGTCAACGTTGGTGCAGTAGCTCTGTGTCAAATGCAACAGAAATGGGAATGTAATCATGCAACAAAGACAGTCCACAGTAGAGCTGAAAAGGTATGGAGAGTCTAAAGCTAAATACTCGTTTGAAATTAGATGGGCTCAAGAGTGCTGCTTCTCTTTTTTTCCCGGACAGAGGAATGTTTGAGAGGTAATAGTTGTAATTGTGATTATTCTTTTGTCTGTCTGTAAAGGCCAGGAGATTAGACCACTGCACCTGTGTTTTCTGGTGTTTGTCTCCCTTCTCTCCCTTCTCTCCCTCTTCTTCTTTCCAGCTCCCCTCAACAGCCCCAGGGAAAAGCCCGGTCAACTCTGAAACACCCCTGATGCAACCAGATCTCTATTTTTCCTAAGGCAAATAAACAGTTTTGCTTATGAGATCATGTGCTATTGATAGCAAAATTAAGTAACTTGATGGTGTACTTGAAATTGCAAGGCCTATGAGTAAGGCATTAGCTTTTTTTTAATCTATTGAAGGTACAGAAATGGATAAAGAAATATGACTGGGTAAAGCCCATACCAAGAAAGTTTGCTCCTAATGCTTAAGGCCAATTGCTTTTTCTATTTGGAAGGCAATTTCCTCTCTCTGCTAGATGTCAAACCGTGAAGCCACCACGACAGAATTTTTAGGAGAAACAGGGCGAGCTCCCTCACAGCTATGAAGAATATGGAGTTTTGTTTGCAAACTTGTCAAGGCACGCGATGCTGTCAGAACAGAATAGACTTTCCGTACGCTTGACGTGGCTTTGAAAGTGCGTTAAAGGAAGGAAAAATAACGTTCCCCCAAAACTTTAACTGAGATAGTTAATAACGTGTAGTATGTTCGAGGAATAATCCTGTAGAGGACAAAACTCCTCTTCTTCCCTGAGGGTATTTCTTACATTTGCAAATTCTTGTCTTTATGGATGCAGCCTGTACTGAGCTTACAAAGCAGTAAATACATTTTTACGCTTGCCTCTATATAAAAGGTCCCAGTAGTAGAGAAATACTTAAAAAAACTTTTTTCTGAAATAGTGGAAAAAAAGAAAATTCTGGCGCAGTTTTGGTCTTGGACTCTTTGTCTTGAAGCTTTAATTACTGCTTGTGGGACAGCTGCCCTAAGCTGGCCTTCCAGACTAGAGAGATAGGCGAGGCAGAGGTGATTAGTGTCTTGCTAAGAAGGGGCTTGGGATGGATGACTCCTTTCTGTCCCTGTTCTTGTTTTGCCTGTTTGCGTTTGAAGTCTTTGCTGCTCCTGCTGCTGACTCTTTAGATGCAAAGCAGACATCTATTTGGTAAAAATTCATGTTTCTTGCTGTATTTCCATATGCAGTTTTGATAAATGTTAGTTCTTCATAGCTATATAGTGAAAGCTTGAAAATCACATTCCTTCTTGCAAGTGTATTTTCAGGTTCTTCTCCTGATCCTTTCTCTTTTGTTTTGGTTTCCTTATAGCCCCAAGAGTTTTTAGCCGCCTCTCTTTCTTCTCACCGTTGTCAGCCTCTCCCTGCCAGGCTTTCTGCACGCAGCCTGCCTCTTACCCACCTCCTGTACACACCCTGCCTCTTACCCACCTCCTCTCCTCCTCCCGCAGTGCCCAATAGCTGTTCTTCTGCACGCCAAACCCACACAGGAGCGTTTACATTCCAGCGCTTCATGCATTGATCTTCTGCCATGAGAAGCTGCTGCTGCTGCTGAGTGCTCTTCGCTCCCTCATTGTCCTTCCTTTGGCCCCCTGTTACATGTTAAAAGAGTTTCCCTTTTTCCTTTATTTCTCCTATTGGTTCTAAACTAGATGAGCAATTTCATGTAGACCTAATCTTGTAAAATTGCAGTGGCCAAGTTCTGTGTGGGTCTATAACGCATTATTGAATATTTAGCATTCTTGTAAACTTAAAACTATTGCGTGGATATAGCGCTGCTGAAGACTTTAGGTGGTGATCAGTTATCTCCAGAAAATGAACACCCCTCTGCTTTGCCTGCAAATCAAATCAAAGCGTTAGCGTGCTCTTTGGGCCAAACACAGCACCTTTGTTGTTTGCCTTGTTTGTGTCTAGTCTGTGTTAACATCCAGCAATAAGCTGGAGTCTCCGCATTTGCTGATTTGCTTGTGTAATACCTGGTGTTGAAATTACAAAAGGCTATGTGCCAGTGTTGAATATATGAATAACTCAAAAGGGTTTCTTCTCAGGAAGGACTAAATTTACGTTGTCTGAACAGATTTGTTTAGTCCTAAGCTGGGGTGATTATTCTGTCTTTGTCTATTCAGCAAGAGAAGGCATTTCAGAAATGGCTTTGCACGACAGCAGTTAATGCCGCTGGCAGAAAGTTAGGAGTTGATATGATGATTAAAAATGAGTTAACAGGAATTTTGAAATTTCCCTGGCCACGAGGAGTGTAGTTACATGTGATGAGATTCTGACTCAGAAGAAGGATATATATGCAGGAACTTTGTCTCAGATGAGAAGACAAGCTGCTCTTGTACGAGAATCAACTCCAGCAGCACCATCTGCGTGAATCGGTGTGGAAGCTGGCTTGTCTTCAGCATCTGCTGGCTGAATGTACTGCGGAAAGCTCCTTGAAGCTAAACAGGAAAAAAAAAGTAGTTGGAAGGCATATGCATATTCTTTCACATTTGCTTTTCTTAGTTATACATTATTAATACTGAGTTATTGGTTTGTTTTTTTTTTAACCAGTAAAATTTTGTCTAGAATTTACCTAGGAGATCTTCTTTCTAAAGCCTTGACATGCTCGGCGAAGGAATACTGTTTCCTTTGAGTCTCAGAAGCACATTCATGTCGGAGGGTTTCCCAGGTATTCCTGGAACGATCCCTCTTTAGTTTTCACCCATGTCCCTGTTGTAACACTTGGAGAGAATGACTAGGAGCTCTGCTGGATGGAGAGCAGCTCTCCCCTGCCACGTGTCTGCCCAGAGCTTGCTGCGAAGCAGGCAAGTGAGGAGAAGGCCTGAGACCTGGGAATTCCTTTGAACAGGTGGCGGGCAGGCATTATTTAGCTGGTATGCCTTGCTGCTACTGAGGCTGAAATTCCTTGAAGTGGTAAGAGACTAAAGTTTCCTGGGAAACAGGATCTGAAAGTCATTTCAAGCTTAGTATCTGAAGCAGCATTCTACATATTTTTCTCTTCCCTAATACATCTTTAATCTCCTTCCTCAAAGTTTTTTTGTTCTTTGGCCTTTTGTGAACATGCACTAGTTGCTGCTGCCAATCCCAAGGCCTTGGGGGAAGTGTTGGGAATCCTGAAGAGAAGCAGCCTGTAGAAACCCATAAGAGACCTTCAGCTCTCTGACTTAGGAAAACAAAGGCCTTTTGGCTGAGCTCAGGATGGATGTGGCCGTGCATGGTGTGCAGCGTATGAGAGATGCCTTATCTGAAAACGTGGCAACAGTGGCTGTGCTCCTGAAGAACGGAGTCTTTCTGACTCTGGGTAGTTCAGAGAAGTAGGAGGTTGCAGAAGGCAGGATGGAAATTTTGAGGTACAGCAGCTGTGCGTTAAACGAACACTCTCATCAAGTTCTTGTATTTTCTTTGAGTTCTTTGTTTTTCCTCATTCCTTAAAAGTAAGAAAAACAAACTCCTACCTTTCGCATGCATGGCTGAGCATGTTTTTGTCTCCCCTAAGAGTGGTCTGTACTGTAGTAGCTTTGTATCAAATCCATTGATGGGGAAAAGATTTTCAAAGCTGCTTCACAGTCACTCTCCCACCTGCTCCTCCACCCTGAAACCCACAGTTCTCCACTGCAGGCTTGCGGAATCAGTGCCAGAGGCTTCATCTTTATTCCCTTTGGAGAAGAGTTGGAGAGGAGGTCGAAGGCAGGCCTGGGTCTGCCAACCCAGCAGGTAAAGCGAAAGGCCTGCAGTACAGTTATTGCAGTGTAAGTGGTGCCATGGAACAGGGAGAGCAGAGATAGACACACTTAGGTAGTTTGGCTTTTCATTGCTTTGCTTGGTAGTCTAGATGGGTTATAAACCCAGAGTACAAATCAATTTCTGATTTTCAAGGATTAGGACAAAACTTGTAGGTGCAAAGCTCTGTTTTGCACATTGCTATGAAAGCAAAAACTACTCGGTGGTGTGACAGGACTAATTGGACCTATGATCTGAATCAAATAGGGTATGTCCATGGTCCCAGTTAAAGCATTAATTTATCTATTTCCAGATAAGCAGGCTTTCAGATACAGAAATATTTCATTTCTGCTTGCTGGCAAAAAAAAAAAAAAATCTTAATTTGAATGAGAGAAACAGACCCAAGTCCCATCATTTTAAAACTGGAGTAGTTCTTGACCTTAACAATAGTTCTTTAAAATCACACACTTCTAAAGCCACCAGTGGTAGCACGTTATTTATAGTTGTTGTTCACCTCATCTCAGTACATCTTTGCTAGATTAAAAACCACGCAAGATGCTGGTTAGAATAGTAACAAAGTTTTAGACATAAAACTTCAAACCTTTTACAAATAAAGTGACCACAGTGTCCCCTGAGATACAAAGCCTGTGTTTTGGAGGTAATGCTTGAAACATTTGCTTTTGTAGTTTTAAAGCACTAAAACCAGAAGTTTGCCTTGCAAATGCCAGCAGATGCAACCCCAAACTCCATGAGCAGCTCAGGAAGAGCTGTTAACAGCTGCACTGGGAAATTACCTTCGTATTTAAATATGAACGCGTCTAAAAATAACCCCAATGAGAAATGAAAACTCTTTATTTGTTGTTAGCTTGCCCAGCATTTGTCTTTATTTCTATTTTATGTTATTTCATGTTATTGTTCGTGGATGTAACAAAGCCTATTTCATTTCTTCTTGATCATTTTTCCCAGGGGATGTTAGAGGGGCTCTGATTGCAATTGTAAATTCTTTAGCAAGCAAGTCATGATTGCTATGGATTGTTCAACCACAATCATTCCAGGCCTGTGTCGGGTCAGCTCCATACCCTGTGCATACGGTGGAGCCTAAAAGCACAGAACAGAAGCAATTCAGGTTATTGAGTTCCATTCCCCGATACTCCAGGCAAGAGCGTCTAAAAATGGGTTTTGACAATGCAGCTGGGCCGTTGGAGTGGCTGGCTGCTACCACACAGGGCAGCCCCATCTCCGCTTTTGCATCAGTGTTTGGCCAATCCTTTCGTTCGCTCAGCTGCCAGAAAATCAGACTTCCTCCCGAAATAAAATCTGTTCTGCTGGTGCTGCTTTTGCATCCAGCTCCTGATGGAGCCAGATGAGTGCTGGTGGCTGCACCGCTGCAAAAAGGGATTGGGACCGTACTCCTCCACTGCGGTTTGGTGGTTAGGTCGGGCGTGCTGCACTGGGGAGCCGATGTTGGCTTTTGTGGTTGGCTGTAAGAAGACTGCAGGTATGCTTTGCAGAAAGATGAAAAATCAAATTTTGAGCCTTGTTAGAGGCTCTGTTTATTATCCCAAGATTTAGTGGAAACTGTCTTATGTGTGTGGAATGGTTTCAAGTAGAATACATCAGCTGGAAGAGCAGATGATCCAGCTCTGAATGACAGCCAGTGACAGCGCACGTCACAAATTGCTGCTGGCTCAGTGTCACTTATTTGTTTATTTACTTCACCATTCTGTGCTGCCTGCAAAACAACTGCAAAGCCCTGCTGCCTGCTAGTTAGCTGTGGTCTTCCACCCACCGTCACCGTTCAAAACTGACTTCAACGCTGCATCTGTGAACTTCTGCCTTAGAGCTCTCGTATAACTTGGTCTTTGTAAACGTGTGAGTTTGGCATATGCAGCTATCAACTTCCTTATGGTTTATGTCGCCTGTCATATTACTACAAAAACAGTTTTCTTCTCCGCTCTTTAATTTTTGAAACTAAAAAATACTCAGTTCTTTCCGTAACCTGCAATCCTACGTCTACTGGATTTAAAAAAGTGATAGATAGCATGACGTGCTGGGGCTGTTGCTGCAGCATTACTTTGCTGTTTTCCCCGTGATCTTAAGGATTTTAATGTGTTGGCAAAACGCCTCATTGAAGGGATTGTGGTATTGGCGTGGAAACCAGCACTTCCATCGAATTGCGTGGCAGCTGTTCGTTTTGTCATGACTAGCAACCCTTTGCTCTCCTGCAATGTGGTGCTTCCATCACTTCAGATTTCTGGTAGAAACAGTCACATGTACCCGTTGGTACATCTGTTCTGGTGGTCATCTGAGCACGTGGAGTTGCTGCTTGGTAGCTACTGGACGGTTCGTTACTCCTATGTAGCCAACCATGAACTCCACCCACCTTCTCATCCAAAGGTGCTTTGGTTTCTTTTCCCTCTTATAGCTGAAGAGAAGTTACTAGTGCTGACCATTAGTTGCTTTTGGAGTGAGTACTGGAAAAGCATCCCTGTAACCACGTCAAACCAGAAATGCTACGGAGAAAGGCAGGGAACTGGCAGCTTGTCCTTTGCTATGAGATCCCAGTCTGTAGAAGGCTCTATACTAGAGAAGCTGGACCAAAGAGCCAGGAGGTTATGGGATGGTTTTACATTCTCGTTTCAGCTAGCAAGTGTGCTGCTGTGCTGTGTTTGCGGCGCAAATCAGAGGTAGCTGCGAACGAAAGCAGCCAAACCGTAAGTCATTTACAAGGGTAATGAAGAGGCATCGCTGCAACAGGCACTGACCTGTTGCTGGCCTGCAAAGGGTTGTGCCTTCCCTCTTTGAAGCTATACAAGTTGAATAGTTTTTACCTGAAAACTTTCTAATTCTGTTGAATATTCTTGTAATACTTTAGATAGATTTACATGTATTTTTTAAATTTCATCTCGTGGCAGGAATGTGTTGCCTGGATTACAGGCATCTTTTTGAAATCGCAAATTAAGGTTCCTTTAAAGTTTTTGGATTGGCAGACCGAGCTAAGTCTTGTCGGGATTGTTTCAAAAGTGGGTGCTGTAAATTTTGCAGGTATTAGTGTGCTGTTTAGAAAACAGATGTTACTTGATACCCTCCAATCATCCGACTTTTTCTGGGTTAAGAGGGAAAACACTGCAGACAAAGAGGACTTTTAAAACCTGTGCTGTCGATTTGCGTGTCCTGTTGCCTGCCTGCTCCTTTGCCTCTTTCTGAACGGCTTACTCATCCCCTTGGTTAGTGGTGTGTCTACTTTAATGTAGGTACTTGAGGCCTGTGTTTTGGGTCTGTAATTTGGAATGGAGTTAATAGATTATGCCTTTAAAAATTTTAAAGCAATTACTTTGTAGTAGTACATTGCAACGGTCTGCAGCACAGAAACAAGTTGATTTAGGGTACAGGAGTAAATAATCTGCTAGAATAAGGAAAAAAAACCATTTAGAAGAGTAAAGGAAATATTTTATGGCTTCTAGAACTTGTTTTGTAATCGAGTGTGGCTGCTTTTCTCCCTGTCTGTGCTCTGTACACATGTGCACATACATATTTTCCTTACATTCCAAATGTTTCTGATCAGAGCAGCTAGTTTCAGGCAAAAATGTTGTTAGGAAAATATCAACCCTGGAAATGGCAGCTATTGAAAGATTAGAAGTGACTGAAAACAAAATCTTGTAAAAGAATTTCTAATGTAATTGTAACATAATTTGTTGCTGCTTTTGCTCTGCTACGGCATGATTAAGTACTGAATTTGAATCAGCTTTTAAAAGAAAATGCTTAGTTTCATTCCACAGCACAATTGGCAACTAAATAAAAGTTCAGACTGGATTTTTTTTTTTTTTTTCTTTTCCAGCCCTCTTTTCACAGAGAAAGAAAAATGTACATAGAGTCTTTTGTGTTTTGCAGAGAGGAAGTGTAGCACAATAGACCGTTGGAGGAAAGCAATTCCGATAATCAGTTTTCTGTACTACTTATTACAACTGGTCAGGCCTGGATTTTAATTAAATTTTAGGGATAAAGGACAATAGTGTGTGCTAAGGATGGCGAGTCAGCTTAAACTTAGAATTTCCTGGCTTTTATCCATTTCTGTGCCAACTCAGTAGTACTTAAATGTACGAGTTCAGATGGGATTCGCTTGTATAGAAAGTAATAACAGTTGAGGTTTTAGCAGTTTTTCAGAGTCTCTTTTGACTTCCAGAGCAGGTATTTGCTCATGGGTGGGTAACAGGAGCGCGACACCTGGACATGCCCCCCTTCTGTGCCAAGCTTCAGCACTCTGGGTCTGCACAAGAAGTTGTCGAGTTAGTTAGTTTGTTAAAAATAAACTTTCAAATCTACTGATTTCAGATGGATAGTTTCTTAAGAGCCAGTGCTTTTTGACTGTTAAACGTTTCATGTCAGGTTCCAAGTGGATGAAAGTAACCTGGTGTGCCATTACGACATTTAGTGTGACCTTCTGTATAATGGAGCCCAAATAACTTTTCAACGTCATTTTTTTGCTATCAGAGCTGTCACAGGCATGACTTCAAAAAGCACCAGATCTTCCAAGGTGAAATGAAGAATCTACTGCATATCTTAGCTACTAACTGTTGCATGATTGCCCTCCAAACTACCATCGCTATTAAAATCCGTTCTCTCTAGTTTGTGATTTTGTCTGGCTTCAGCGGCTTTGGACGTTCTCTGCAAGATGAGTAATCTACTTGATCAGAGTTCTCACACATTCTGGGTTTTATTGGCTGCAGGTAAATCACTCTTAACTTGCTGTTGGATGCGTATATTGATTACATTCCTCCGCTGAATGCCCACACTGAAGCAAATTTTCTAGGTTTTTACTTCCTTCTTGTAGAGCTTTTCTAGTGCTTTTCTGGAGCCATTAACATTTTTTCCCCAGGGCGGATACAACTGCAGCAGAGATAGCTGCAGATAAGGCTCTACCAACACACCACTTGAATTCTTTACTGATAGCATCCCCGCTTTTGCCTAATTTTTGCCATACTTTCTTGTCAGACTGGCAGTCTGCAGATCTTTTTACACCAGTTTTGTAGAATTCTGTTTCTCAGACACAGCTCGAGTAATAAAAAATGAAAAACGGACAGGGCTGTCTTATGGCAGCACGGAATTGTGCTTTTGTATTCTTTAATAGTCACAAGAATATCGTAGAAGCTGGTACTCCTGCGTGTTTATTAACAAGCAAGCACTGCTGTTTCAGCATTGACCTCATGGGGCGTGGTATTTCTCAGATAACTGAATAAAATGTACTAACTTTGGAGAACCCCCAAACCCTATATTGGTACGTATTTAATTTACTTGCTGTGAAAGAGGACACTGCTTCACAAACTTGATACTTTTGTGGGTTGTATGCTCAGCTAAGCTGGTATGTCGTGTTTGTGCTGTGCTGCACGTATGCATTACAGTAGACTTTCAGCAATGATGTCAGAAATTAAAAAGCCACCACCAACATGGTAAATCAATACACAACCTTGATCTTTTTTATCTATCTGCTTTTTAGCCAGTATTGTAGGTTATGTTTATGATTCCACATGGTATGGGTTGGGATACCTAACATGTGAAAAGCTTTTAGGCTAAAAAAAAGTGATTGAAAATTATCTCATTTCAATCTAGAGTTAATTTCCTTGACTAAATTGTGAACCACTTGAAAATGGAGGCGCTTATGAATTTTGCTGACACACCCTTGCAGTGAACATTGCTAGCTTCACAGTGCACAAGTGTATAAACAATGTTAATAAGCCTAATTATTAAGACTGTAAATATTTGGATTGGTATTTCTCATAGCATTTTGTTAGGGCAAGTTCCTATGCTGGATTTATGGTAAATCTAAGGCAAATGCTGCTTTTCTACAGATGTTCAAAATCAGTATATTCAAGCTGCTTATTCCCACTTACTTTCATGAATGATTTGAAAAGGGAGGATGGAAAACACTGACAATTTTACTGAATGCAATTGCAGCAACACATTAATAAATACTTTCCATACGCCCCCAAAAGCGTGAATTAACAATAAACCCAATGTGAGACTATGAAATTGATACCTGCTGCCCATTTTTCCCCGTGTTTGTGCTGTAAATGGTACAGGGAAGGCTATTGAGTAATTTTGCTCAATGATGGGTTATATATTGCTTTTACAGAGACCAATTTTCTACTTTAGACAGCAAAAGCTCTAGTATTTTTTTGTATTCTAATAGCTAAAAAATTATTTCAGCTAGTCTTGCTTATCATATAACAATAAAGCTTTAGGGCAATTGACCTGCTGACCTTAATTCCCAGGAAACTGTCACATTTCTTCTTTATTCCTTTGTTCAGCCTAACAATGCGACCCAAAATACTACGGAGCTTTAAAGTTTCTCAGCATTGTAAGGTCAAGCTTTGGTCACCATAGTTACAGTTCAGCTCTGCAGGTCAGAGGGCAAATAGATTAATGATGTCAGACACATCTTTAAATGGTTCTTACACTGCTTCGCCATGCGGTAAGCAGCTGAGCATATTTGATATGACAAAGGCCTTCTTAAGTCTTGCTAATAGGAGGATCTTTGGAGACATCTGATGGAAAGGTCCTTTCCGCTGTGCGCTGGCGTTCAGTTCGGAGCGGCGGTGGGCACTGGCGGCGGGCTGCTTCGGTTCACACTGTCGGAAGAATATTGCAAAGAGTGGATAAAGAGCTGCTGCTTCCCCGTGCCTTTCTTTCTGGGCATCCAGTTCCTTTGTCCAGGATTCAGTCCAGTGGTTAAAAGCCCCAGAGAAGATGTAAAGTAGTAAGCTGGAAGAATATATTAGCATTCTTGATGAAAGACGCGCTCTCTCCTTCGCAGCGGTGAGGTGAGGAGCAAGCCAAGAGTGGCGTGGTTTATGTGCCTGCTCTCTGTTAGTTATTAATAAAAACCCTGCTTCATACATGTAATAGTTGCACGTATATTAAAAACATATCGAGGTTCTTCCTCTAGATAATGAGACTTTTTAAATTAAAAAAGGAAATATGGCTCGCCTGATGAATTATATGGGTTCCTTGTGGAGTAGGCCTCAGTGGTTTGGTCTAACGTAGCACATTTGTATCAGAATTCAACGAGACTGAGCAGCTGTATGATCATTTTAATTTATAAGCTTTTTCCTTTACAAGATCTTATTACTTGCACACCTGCACTATTGCGCTTTTTTCAGGGAACGCTGCATGCTGCACAAAAATGAGAAGCTGTGCGTGACCTTACATCATCGCTATGCTAGTTTTTAAAAAAATCACAAACCAAAAAAGACCCCAAACCAAGCAAAGTACTTTCATGTGCACTTTGTCCGAGTATCTTCAGCAAACCCCTGATTTCGAAACACCGTCTGTGTGTGAACCATGAATTTATTCTTGAAATGGAAATCCAACTAGTGGCACGTGTAAGTCACCAAAACGAATGAAGGATAAGAGTTTATCGTGAAGTATGTAAGCAAAATCAATATTTTTCATTACGTATATATTCTACCCTTCATAAAAATGCATTATCAATTCATCATTGGGATAGCTGGCAGCAGGGAAGTCGGAACTGTTGATATAAAACTAATTTAGTTGAAGAGTGGGGTCGGAGCCTCGCCTCTCTGAGTGTGCTGATGCTGGTGGAGGGAAGAGCAGCGTTGGTCCTGGGAGGGCCTCGGTTACCTGGGGCTGTTTCACAATCTTTTCTGGTGATAGGCAGACTCATGTAGTATGCCTTTTCAATCCATTGCAATTAATTGTAATGGAAGAATTTGGAAACCTGATGATCAGCAAAACAAATGCTGATCTGTCAGGGCTTATTCTGTTGTGCCATTTTAAGGGAATATCAAACAAATATTTATGTTCTATCAAATAAAGCTCACTGATACATTACTTCTGCCTCTAAAAGATGCATCGTTAGCTTTTCGTGTAGTTTTCCTAAACCTTTTTTATCTTAATATTTGGTATTTAACAGGTTGTGTTCCTTTCAATCCAGTTCCATGTTGTTCCAAAGTTGTCTTGATGCTAATACTAATGAAGAACAGACCACTCCAGTCAGGTTTAAGTGCTTTTCTTGGTTGCCCTAAGGGGAAAGAAGGGAGTCCTTATTTTCCAGTATTACTCTTCCATCCCCATAGGATGTATTACATCCTCTTTCTTAATAGCGCTCTCATTGACTTGGCCCAGTGCAGTTTCCTTTTCTTCCACAGAATACTAATATGGTTGGTCCTTGCGAGGTAAGTGCTGTCCCTCGTTCGTGTGTTCACAGTGCTCTTCTCCCCCAGCCCAAATTGCTTCACCGATACTCTTACATCCTCCCCTCTGAAAGCATTCTGGTTTAGCACCTATTTTTATTGTCTGAAGTAAGTTTTGTATCCTTAAATTCTTCTGTTGTATAAATTCTTGCAGTCTTACTAGTTCTGGAGACTTTCATATCTCAGCTGAGTTTCAGAAGTTAACTGATTTTTCAAAGAGTGTTTCTCTTGAAGAGCAATTTGGTTTGTCTTGGCCTTGGGAAAACTGCGGAGTTTCATATATGTGACATACCTGGATGTGCTAAATACAGTGACTTAGCCCATGGCATGCAACCAGGGAGGGGCAGAAGAAAATCTGAATGCAGTAGATGAGGGGCAGCGCTGCCAACACAATAAAAAGATTGCATCAATAGTAAATTGTTGGTAGAGCGCTTTGTACTAAAGGAGCAAGACACTGCTAGTCCTTGTATTGGTGCCATCCTGGGCCAGGGGAAATTGTTTCTGATGTTCACCTCCCAGTGCAAAGAGATTCTCTTGCAAGATGAAGAAAAAGCAGCTGCCGCAAAGTCTCCCACTTGTTTCCCTGCAGTTCTGTGCACATTTCAATGCTTTATCGATAGAACAGCTCAACTAAGCTATTTCTTAACGTAGCAAGCGCTGAGCTCACGGCACTTGTGTCCTCTGGGAGTTGTCAAATACCGCTGCTGGAGTTTGATTTGGCTGTGATCATTTGATAATCAGTAACGACACTATTCTGAATCAGTTTTCTGTGATTGACAGAATCACATAATTAAGAAAGAAAAAAAACAACCCCAAACCCCAACTTGAAGCACTAGCCAGCTACTGTAATGTGCTTTTGATGTGGGAAAATGTAAGCGTTACCTCCTTTTGTATACAGATTGATTTAGACATTGAAAATGTAACTTAAGATCCCTTGACTTCCAGAGTCTTCCCATATGTGCTTCACTAGATAGCCTATTAGCGCTGTTAGGAGCTATGTCTGAAATCCTGTTATTATTCCATAACACTGGAAAAGAAAAAGGTAGGACTTAGTTTCCATGTCCCAGTGATGAAGTATGTTAAAGGGATTTACATCTCCTTTGTTGATGGAGAGTGGTTCTCCGCTGGTGGCAGGCTGCTGGGATATCATGAAAGAATTGTAAACCTGGTGGAACAAATACTGTAAGAGGAAAAAACATGGTGCAGTGATCTGTGGCTGCAAATGTGTGTGCCATATCCTTCCGAGATAGCAGTTAAACCCAAGGAAATTTGCTGACTTAGTAGTGAGTTTGTTGATTTTAAGACAGATGCTTTATTGTAGCCACGTGCTCTGAATCATTTCTTGCCTTCATTAAACACCTGCATCCTTCACCGCATGAAAAATGGCAGCGAGCACCTTTGCAAGACCCCAACGTGAAACGATTCCCGTTGTGCTGCTTAAGAGTTCCCTTGAAATGACTGGCAGCACAGCGCACAGGCCCCTGCTTTCTCTCATCTGCTCTCTCCTGCTCTGAACAATATCATGATCCTTTCTTTTGCAACTCTTTTTGTTACAGCTCCTCTGTTTTTCCTGTGCTCTCTAACGCTGCCCCATCACTAGTCCCTGTGTCTGAGCTTTCATTTCCAGTGAAACTCAAGGCACTGTTACTGGTCCATGTCTTCCCCTGTCTGAAAATAATTCTTCATCCTTATGGTCTCCAGGGCAGCCCGTGCTAGTCACTTCAAAGGTCTGGTTTCTTTCAGGGATACAGTTGATAGGGATGGAAATTTCCACAATCCTTTCCTGATGTTAATAGAGGAGTTCTGATTTATGTGAGTTGTAATTCTTCTAGTTTTAAGTTTTACAATTTGTGAAGTTGCTTGTGTCCAGGATATTATTAGATTAGGTATCCATTTTCTTAATAGAAAACTTGGATAAGAGGAGGCTCAGCGCAAAGATTTAGAAAGGGAACTATTAAAAGAATACTGACTATTGTAATTATTATTTCAGGATATTTGGGTTTATACTAATCTTACTGTGCAAAATGGAACTGCTCGAGCACAACTTACACTGAATTTTAGTCTACTTCTGAAGAACAATTTTAATGTGTTGTAGTTAAGTAACTTCTGATATCTGTTTTATCAAGTACTGCCATTTTTTCTTTCTCTGCCACAGCGAAGCCAATTATCCTTATTTCTTATGTAACAAACCACTGCTGTCCTCATCGCTGCATAAAAATGAACTCGTTGAACTAAAGTTTTCACGAATTGTGCGTCTCAGAAAATTTGAGAAGATCGAAAGGAAGACTTTGCAATGTGAAGCGTGTTGTAATTGCCCTGGACTTTTAAAAAGTAGCACAAAAGCAGATTTTTCACACTGATGTCCAAAAAAATGCGGCTTGTGCCATTGCACGTGAGGTGCAGGTGGGTGATCATGTACAACAACTCTTAAGCTATTTACCAATTTAAGACAAATGTGAATTAAATGGTGGGGGAGTCGCATCCAAATAGACTGACATGCTGGTTTTTTAATATGAAGTTTAAAAAAACCCTGAGTGTCGTGTCTGATCTGATTGCCTGCCATTATAAATGGTGTCTGGCAGAGTGGATGTAATTTGTGTACAAAAATGAAACGAGCGCTTAAGGGTAGAAAGTACTGCAGCTTTTTAAATATAAACACAAGCATAATGCAGGCTGCTTGCTGAGGCCTCTCTTTTTTCTGTATTAAATCTCATCGTTTACTGTGCACCACTACGTAGGTAATGTTTCATTTTAATTCCATTCATGGCTAACATCTTCATTTTTGTAAAGCATCTGAGATTTCTTCTTGGTCAAGAACTCCTTTGAAGTGCCCCGGAGTACTACTTGCAGCTGCATAAATGGTTTGGCGCTGTAATTATGATCCCATTTCTCAAAAGTATACAAGGGGAGAAACAAAAGGGGGCTGTCCCTCATCCTTCTTACATCTGAGAATGGCAAAAAAAGTTAAGAGACTATAAAAACAATAGTAGCAGGTTTAGAGAATGTCAGGAGTTGGCAAGGAGTTGCGGTAGGAACGTTTCTTTGCAGATGTTTAGAGTTGAAACTAAATAGTGTGACATGCCTGATATTAAAGAAAGCAATATTTTAAAAGTTGATGTAGAAGCAGAGTAACAAAGAGGGAGCCGTTTTTCCCTTGATAGAACTGGAGATAGGGTAATCATCTTGGAGAAGGCTTGAAAAATCAAAATGCATAAACAAAGTTCAATTTAGTTGTACATGTGTATTCTCTCAGCTGATGGACAAAATTATGCTGATTGTTCCTCATCAGATTTTAGTCCTTCTGTTCCGTGCTGTTTATATTAACTTCCATTAACCTACATGTTCTGAGTGAAAGTTTAAAATGGGCTATGAAAATTGCTTTCATCACTTCTCAATTTTAAAATAAGCATCAACTCTGGATTACTCTTTTCCTATAGTAGATTAGTTTTAATCCACAGTAACGTAACCCAGAATGACTGCAAGCTTTTTAAGTGGCAGTTTAAAATGTATATTCTTTATTATGGTCAGTGATTTTAATAGATTTGCAACACATGAAGAAAGAGTTGTGTTTATTGAATGCTAGAAATGAGATATTTCAGGGAGCTTTTGCTTTTGTAGTTGAGATCTCGCGTTGCACTTTAACAGAATGCACTTACAATAGTAGATCTATAAATCGAATAGCCTCAACTGGCTGCTTCAATGTGCAGGTTAGCTTCGAGTTTGAGTACATTTTCTGTTCTTTTAAAATCATCGGTGATGAATATAGTCTAAGGATCCAAGGGTATATATATATGCATATATTTTAAGCGTTGTTGTTCGCTGAATAATTCATGTGAAAGCTGCTCATAAAGCTTGGCTAGTAATGTACCTTGGAAAGGTATTACCATCAATATCTGACATGACTTTGATTTCCACTAATGATATGTAACCAGGAAGACTGCTTAATCTGTCACTGTGTATAAATCACTGTATTTGGGTGGTCAAGGAGACCACTGTATTTGGTAGGCTGGGAATGTAAATCCCTAATCCATCACTGGTAAACTGGATTTCTAAGTGCTGCTTTCTACGTTCTGTTGTAGGTCTTTGTTTATAACATATTTGATGGGTTTGGAGCGAGTAAGAGGTGAAACTGAGCAGAAAAGCATTTATTTAATGTTAAAATCCCAGCACGTAATGCTCATTTGAATGAGGAGAACTAAAATGTGGAGCAACAAAAGGTGAATAAACTATAAATGAGCTATGAACTCCTAACCAGCTGTTACATTCCATTTTAGAAGGAAAACAAATTTCATGCAAAGGGAAAAACCCAAGGAGAGCCGAAAAGGATTTTGGAAGCAAAACCCAAATAAACAAGTAGTGCCAAGAACGAAGGGGGAGGCCAGCTCCGGCACCATCGCAGGCAAGGGTGCAGCCGTGAATTGCTTCGCAACGCTTTACCCTGACGTGCTGTGCGTGCACACGGACACGGGGTGCGCGGACGTGGGGTGGTTTATCCTCGTCAACAGCTGAAGGAGCAAAGATGCTTTACCCAGTGCTATGGAAAGACTGGAGTCTGTGAAGACTTAATTTGATGAAGGAAGCATAGGCAGTTAGAAAGTGCTGAAGAGCCTGTCAATACGCCTATGGAAGGCTTTGCTGGGTGGAAAAATTGTTCTGTGTAGTAAGTGACATGTTTGGGTGACAAAATATCACCACCTTTGTAAGGTGGTAGTTCGTTTCTTGCAATTATGGCAGTTATCTGCACAACTACATCCTAGGCTGATCCTGCTGGAGGAAAGCAAAGGGAACGAAGGAAATCAGGATTTTTAGTTTTATGAACAGTGAAGAAAACAGCCTTAATGTTTTTATCCAGTAAAAACTGTCTTTAGTTTCCAACTAAATACAACAAATTTTAGGAAGGAAAACCCACGAAGGCAGAGAGGGTAATGGAGTTGTGAGCACTAGGTGGGATGAGCTTGAAATAATAAAGCATTGCTGGAAAAAAAATCCTTTTTGAGATTATTACAAAAGATTTACACAAAGGACATAGAATAGTCTAAATGAATCCCAGCCCTTTGTAAGTGTCACACAAAATACACTTTCTGAAAAATAAATTACTGTTAAGTACTGTTTGACAGTCCGCAAGGTATTGAAAACTGGTTAAACAATCACGGGTGGATTAGCTCAAAACAACGCAGTAAGCTGATGAATCAGTTGGCCATTTGCATTTTGTGGAGATATGTCAGTATCTATATGTTGTTTCATTACGTCAGGCTGAAATGATGGTTGATAAATAAACTTGTTTACTTTGAAGATAGTACATAGTTTGAAGGGTTCAAAAAAAGCCAGTGTACAAAACAAAGTTCAGGAAAGAAAAAGAATATTATTTTCCTTTGTGGAAAGTGTTTTGTGCATCCAGGGGAAAAAATAAAGTGCCCAGTAAATAAAAAAATAAGGCAGCAAGTGGTTATGGTGAAAAGGGACTTGAGTCGTAAATAGTAAAAATGATGGGAGTACCTTCGCAACTTGGTGGTCGTATGAAGAATTAGAAGGGTTTTTGTATCCCCTTGGTAGCAAATAAGAACCAGATACTCATTATATAAAGGTAGCAGTCACCGTGCTGAGGTGGGCTACTGAAATGCACGTAGGAGTTGGCCTCTCTAACCAGCCCAGAACTCTGTAGCATCCCAACTCTCAGACTTGAAACATCAGGATATTTAACCATAACCCCAAGTCCTGCTGTCCCGTCTTGTCTCTTCCCCCATCTCTCCTCAGGGGAAGATGGTCTGGAAGTTGTATGCAAATGAAAACTTGGTAACTGAAGCTGTCTTGGAAACAGAACTTCAGCTCTTGACTCTTCACACTGAGTTGAAAAGTGAAGTTCTTGTATCAAGAACTAAAAGGAAGTTAATGTGAATTTTCCTTTAGAAGGGAGAGGGTGAAGGATGTTAGCCACAGATAAAGAGGAAGTATTGAGCAGAACTTAAAAGGCAAAACAACAATGTGATATCTTAATTGAATCCTATAAAAACATTCACTTCAGTTTGGTAGTTACCCTTTTATCGTTGTTTTGCAGTTTCGAAGACATTACAGAGAAATCATTTAATTTCTACATTTACTTTGAAACAAACTAAAGCAGAGTGCTAGATTTCCTGGTTTATGACTTGGGTTATTGCTTCGCTGTATGAAAATCCCAAGTTCTTTAACCAGCACTGATCTGTTGATAATTGAAATCTAAGAATTGACTCTCTAAACAAGGAAAAGGGCAGATATTTTTTCCCCTGTGCTAAAGTAAATATTGATTAAGTAGATTGCGTGGCACTAGAAAAGCTAACGCTCAAAAAGGGTTCTGATTTTTAGATTCCCTTCTTTTGGTGCATGAGGATATTTGGCAACTTGTAGGAGTGGACGTCGTCAGGCTGTCAACACGGAAGGAAAACCTGAAGAGGAGTTACTCAGTCTTACACCTTTGGAACTTGAACTGAAGTAATTACCATCTCCCAAAGAACCAAAAATTAGCAGGCCTTTAATAAAAGTGAACTGATTTTTTAATCGACTAATCTATGCGTATCTCCTATTACAGTCTTAATAAAGTTAATACTACGTTTAAGAAGCTTTTAAAAATAGGATTTTTTTTTTTCTCTCTCTTCTGAAGCTGTGTTTGAAGGAGGTGCTTTCTGTGAGGTCCCTGAAGCCCTCCTGGGAATCGTTGACCCTAGTCTTTCTACGCTGGGCAAAGCTCACGGACTACTTCTGTTTTCAGCTTTATCTTTGTAGCTGTAATGCGAACTTGTACCAGAGCGAAGGCGGCAGCTTTACACAGACGTTTGGCTGACTTTTCCGCCTGTTTAAACAGAAACAAATATTCCATCCGATTCTGATGACAAGGTGCTGTGTATATCATTTAAGTAGTAGTTCACAACTGTAATTGCTACTGTGTGACAGTTTCTGAAATGAAGCCATGATTTGCCTGGTTTTCATGGATTTTCAAATTATACTGGATCACCAGCCGCTGCTGATTATTGCTGTGCAGTGTAGAATTTTAAGAAGAAACAGTGCAAAGATGGGGCTTCTTCTAACAGTGAGATCCGAGCTGCGTTAGGTCATATTTGAGGGAGGCTGATGAAGCGTTCTGGAGGAGCTTATTTCTGCCCACGATGAGCTGCTTAGTTGACTGTATAGGTGACTGGGTTCTTGACAGCTGTCAGTCTTGATGCTTGCGTCGCAACCTCTGTTTTGCCTCAGTGATCTTCATCTCTGATTTTCTTTTGAATTTTTTTTTTTGCTTCGCCTCCTGTGCACATTAAAGTTCTGGTCTCTGTGTTGCCTCTTGCTTCTGCGTGGCAAACCTTTCATCACTTTCCTGGAGTCCCCTTCACGTGCAAAGACACAAGTAGGCTGCTGTTTTTAAATTCTAATTTAAAAAAACCCCAACAAAACCAGAGTCTGCAGGAAAGATCATATATTTTAAAATCTGAAGAAGAGATCTAAAGATGAATAATGAAGTTCCCCTTGTCCAGAACGGGTAATATAAGATAGATAGAGATATATATAGAAGATGCCTCAGTTGGGAAATGACTGGCTGAAAATCAAGATGAAATTGTCAGAATGAATATGTATGTATCTGTCCAAACAATTGTTAAAATGAACTTTGACCAGCACATAAACTGAATTTTTTTTAGGAAGAAAAACAGGAGAAGGATGCCTTTGAAAGTTTCCCAGAGTTGTAGCCTGAATTGAATTTTTTTGTACGCACAAATCACAGAACCTGCTCTGCAGCTTATAAATAAAGTATAGTTTTGGTTGTATCCAGTTGTGAATTGTGAACAGGAATGCTTAAAAAGTGAAAAGCTGCGATAGTTTCCAGACTGCTGACTGAAATTAGAGATGTTTAATGCTTGATTTCTTTTAGAGTGACTCTCAAAGTACTGTAGTAGATGAATCTTGCCATTTAAAAAAAGAATTAAAATTACAGGCTTCCTGCTGGTTATTGAACTGACACATGCATTGTTTGTATAGATAACACTACTTAAATATTGAATACATTTTAAAACAGAAAGATATTTACTCCAGTGCTAGAAATCACTGAACTACCATACTAGCAAGCTATTAATTATGTGTGCATGTAATAATGGTAATTTTTTGGGTAATGCTTTATGCTCACTATCCCAGATGAAATTTGAATGTTATCAGGAGGGGAACTGGGCCTAAAGCCTTCAAATCTGTCCATTTAGTTGTAATAATTTAAAGAGGAAAGACTGCCCTTTCTGTTGCTGCACACAACCAATCAGGCAAAGCAGAGTCGCCCTCCATTTAATTTCAAAGTTCAGCATAATATTCAGTGTCTCTGAAATACCTGCCCTGGTTCTGATTTACAGAAGATGAAATTAGCCCCTATATTTACTCAAAACGTGAGTATGCAATTTAAAAATAATGTATATATTCCGTTGTAAGCATGATAATATTTCAAAATTAATGGAAAACTCTCGCACCTGTGGAATCTTTGGAATGGGAGAGGAGATTTTCTCTCTCCTCCTGTTGTGATTCTTATGCAGTCCTCTGTGTCAGCTTTGCAGATCTGTTGGATCTGGTACGGTGTGTTGCTAGGTGGCACAGATGATAAAAGATGAATTTTCAGTGTTCCTCTAAATGATTTTGTTTGTGGTTGATCTGTGTGTATTGGTGACTCCTTTTTTTTTTTTCTTTTTTTAGTGTGGGTGGTGTGATAATGGGGAGGAGGAGAAGTGCTAAATTCAGGTTTATGAAGTAAATAATAAAAGATGTTCACACCTTCAGAAATGATAGTTTGGCCAAAAGTGTGGTAGTTTTGCAAATTTTTCTAACATGTTTATTTGAGAGCATAGCGAGTTTTTTCTCTCTGAGTGTGGATTGTGCAAGCCAGGATGACGTGTTGCTGGGATCGCTTTCCTGTACATGACTACAGGTGCTGGTTTTACAGTAAATGATGCTGGTTTCTGAAAGGACAGGCACACAATACAAATGGTTGAAAGGGACTTCTGGAGTCTTCCAGTCCAGCCCCCTGTTCAGAGCAGGTCCGGTTAGATCAGGTCTCTCAGGGCTGTGTCCAGCCCAGCTTTCAATCTCTGTAACGATGGAGATTTTACAACCTTTCTGGGAGACCTTTTCAAATACTTAACTGCCCAAATGATGAAAAGTTTTCCCTTATGTCTCATTGGAGTTTCCAGTTAATGGAAATCTAAGGTGGCAGGTGCCAGGACGTCATGCAGAGGACGGATAAACGCACACGGGGGTGTTTCTTACTGGTCCAGTTATATTTTGTGTGGCGTGTGAAGTTCCTTGTCAGAGCAATGAGGTAAATGGTTTGACATTCCATGTTCAGCATCTGCTCTTTTGGCTTCTTTCTCACGGGGAGAAGATTGGTTGGACTCCAGCTAAGCTGACCAGAAACATAATGTACTTTTTATTCCTGAAAGCACGACCACTGGGACTTGGGAATCCTGCATCAGGTCCTTGACACATAGTTGCAAGAATTCTGGGGTTTGAGTGGTAGAATCCACTGATCACCAGTCCTACTGATTTTGCTGTCTGCGCTATCTATGACATCAGTTGTCAGATCAGATCAGGTTCCTGCCGTAGGTGCTACTTCTCCACGCTCTCATTGTTTAAACCTGGATGATCTCTGTGTATGTGTTTATAAAAAGACCTTGGTTTTTTGCTAGCAATATGGGCTGTGTGTTTTCAGAAAACCGCGTTTCCGCAGTTCTTAAATAGCCTGAGTTTGCTATGGCGGATACCTCTAATCTCAAACTCATGCTTTTGGGTGAAACCTTTCAGTTCAAGCGAAGATCCATCTTAACCTCCTCTTATATTTCTAACCTTTAAACACCTAAATGTGAGCAGCGCATCTCTGAGCTTTCTGTTACAATCAATGGAAAGAATTAAATCACAGAAAGTGATTCAGCTTGATCAAATTAGGAATGGGAGGTAAGTTAGAGTAATTGCTGTCTGCAGCCATTGATTCCTTTCCATTGTCTATAGGCAACTTTGACAGTTAAATGTGAGCTGGTTACAATAGCTCCTGGAAACCTTACCTTAGGTGACTGAAATGCCACCTTCCTGTAACTGTAGCACACTTCACACATTCTGCTGGCTTAATTGTGGATGCTGCTTTTAGCAGACAGCAGTTCTGTCTGTTAATGTCACAAATTCAGTGACGGATACGCTTTGGAAAGAGATTTTGGGGTGAATGATGTGTTGCGATTTAAACGATGGAATGTATTTTGATGTGACAGTTGCATTGTCTAACTAGAAATCAGTATTTTCTGAGTTCTGAGGGAAAATATTCTGAGGAAGGGCAAATGATAGTGCTGCGTGAAGGTGGCTGGCAGCCTGTGCATGGTGGTTTGAATTTCCACACACAAAGACTATGCAAATGCTGACAAGACATAAAAATAAGCTCTTGTGAAATGTTGTACTTGGTCTGGATAGCAATAAGACCGGTTTTAGCCAAGCTATTTCTGCTTGAAGCCAGGACTCCAGTGTCTGAGAAGACACTAGGTGACCTGCAAAGAGAAGATACGGGGTTTTTGTTTGTTTGGTCATTTTAGGCTTTTTTTTTTTAGGCAGCTAACCTTCTGAACTGCTGGCACTCGCTGTCCAAAAAATGCTTCTTTGAAAAATGGAGACGGGCCGGTATTTTAGAGTTAGGAGTAAAGGCAAGAAAGAAAAACTTAATGCGGAAGCCTGAATCTATGACAAGTTGGTTGGAGTGTTTTGTTTTGTTTTGTTTGTTTGTTTGTTTCATAATATTGTCATCTTTGTGGATTGATGGCATGGAAACTGTTTTATCTAAGGAGAAAAAAATTAGATTGACCAGTTGTTCCTCAGAGGTAGAAAGAAGATGCACCTGACACTGATAATTTAAGAGGTAATTCCCTGCAAACTCTGGACTTGAACTGAATACTTGTACTTTGAGGTTGGGGTAAAGTTGCAGGAACACTCGATTGCTCAGGAGGAAAGAGATTCTGACTCGTGGTTGGGATTTGATGTTTATTTTAGAGCTCTTCAAGAGCGTGATAGTATTTGGAAGATACTTTAATAGCAAGTGAGGCTGTCACATATACATGATAAAATGCATTTTATTATGTGCTTTTGCAATTCACCAAATGGATGACTCTACGTTAAGTGTAGAGTTTATAGATAGAAAAGCATTGCGAGAATATAGCTCCATACTCAGAAGTACACCATCTATAAGAGGCAGTGAAAACATGTCTCAGTGCTCGGAATTGCATTCATTCATAGTTCATCACCAGCAATTGTGAAAGTAACTTTCACTAAAATACTCTGATTTTTTCCATATTAGATTGTAAGGACTCTTAAAGTTTTACATCGCTTTCATTTGTTTGGAGTTTTCCATTCTGTCTTCAATAACTTACAAGGAAGTTTGTTTTTTGTTGTTTGTTTGGTTGTTTTTTTTTTACTTTTCCTTCTGCTTGTTTTGTTTCACCAAGAAGGAGGTGTTGTGCTCTCAAGATGTTAACCTTTCCAACATCCCTGTGTGATATTCATGCATGAATATTGTCTCGCTCCACAGGGACGTTACCTCCCCAAAGCTGCGGGAAGATGTTGTAAGAACTTGGACTAAAGCTCTTGAGTCCCTTGTTGTAATGCTCAGGGAGGCAGATGATGCTTTTCTCTGCAGTGGCAGCCTTTTTTGAGTGAGTCAAGAAGTTCTGATCGCATGAGAGGTATTCTGACTCAAAACAGCTCCAATCAAACAAATCCCTAAGGATATAACTGTTGTGTTTCTGAACAAAGAATGATCAAATGAAAGCTTACAGTGAGGTCTGAATTCGCTCCCTGACAAAGCAGCCTCTGACTTCACTGAGGTCAGATTGGCTTTCAAATACTGAAAAGCTGTCTAAAAATCCCTACCTCTTTATATGTTTTAAAAAGTAAATTGTTAATGACAAATGTATTTCTATCACCATATCAATATAAATTAGAGGTTAAGAAGATTAATAGCTTTTCCATTGTATGTTAATATTTAACTGACTCCACAGCTTTTCGGATGTATAATAAATGCAAGGTGTTGTCTGAGAGGTCCAACTCGAGATCTTCCTAGTTACTCATTGCAAATTTTCTATACTGTATTGGATATTGGAAAAAGAGTCCTAAAGTAATTTTAAGTAGCATCCGAGTTCTGCGATGCCCTTTAAACATTTGCAATGATGTAAGAGAGTGACCTTTCACTGCTACCAAAATAAAAAAAGGAAAAAAAAAAAGTACCTACCACAGAAGAGCAAATGCCATCGACTGTATTTAGATGTAAGTGTTAAAAAGTCATCCAAGTAGAACAGTCTTTTTTCCTCTTGCTCTGTAAAGATAAATAGATGTTAAACCTTCCAGTGGTAGGCTTTCAGTTAGGCTGGTCAGACCTCAAATAAAAAAATGCTGAAGTGCATTATCTTATGGTTGTTCCTTCCAGAACTTGGACGATGGAAGGAAGTATTTTTATTAAAAATTGAAGTGTTGCTTTTGTTGTTTGGTTTCTTTACTGGAATTTGTCTTGCAAACTTACAGCTCGTGCCAATGCCTTAAAGATGCTTTTAATTTACTCATTAGTGAAATCTGAGTCTTGTTCTGACTACACATTTCCAGATTAGTCTGGAGTTTATTGGGCTGATTTATTTTAGGGAAAAGAAATATGTGATCCTTTTAAACAACACACGTAGCAAAGATTATTTTTTTATTTAATGGTTGTGCAAAAAAAAAAGCAAGCATATACAGTTTGGTCTGTTAGCTCAGTTTTGTAAACAGTTCTGGGCAGTGAAGTTGTGGCAGAAGAGTGCTCCACGATTCTTCCTGGGGCAAATGGTGAGCGCTGGCGTGACCTTTTCTCTTCCTTACAGTCGTTAATATCGTTTGGTTATTTTTTTGATAGCATTTGCCTCTCTTCTGGGGGACTTCTTTGTTTGTTTTAATTGTAGGCAATGGAAGATTTCCCCTTCTGTTGGTAAGAGGAAAATGTTTACTTTTTACAGTGTTTCCATTTATCTCTTCAGCTCTTGCCTAGGGGTGTGTATGTGTATATTCCTTTGCAGATATGAATTATATTTTCTGTCTGGAGATCATAAGTTTTTTTGAAAGCGAAACAAAATGATTAAACTGAAGTCAACTACATTATTTGAAGCTGCTGTATGTGTTTATCCTCATAGTGCTTAATCCTTGACTTTGCCTCAGGCTACTAACCCTGGCTGGTTATTAATTCCTTAAAAATGCCCCGAGCCAGTGTTGCTGCTGTTATAACTTGTCTGGGGCTCCAGTGAAGTTGACGTTTTTCTCATCTGCAGCATCTTCTTGCTGTAATGTCACAGGATCAATTGGTTACAGCAGTGCTGCTGTTCCACCACGTGCCTCGGAAAAGTTATTGCTCATACAGCATCTGTTTAGACTTCTCAAGTTAACATTTAGTCTAGCAGGGATATAACCTATTTTAATGAACGAATTTCAGATCTTTTGGAAATTCTCTCACTCTGCAGATCCTAAGTGGCCTGTTACAAAGAAACCCATGTTTGTACTGTAAGAAACGACAAAAAAAAACCCATCTGCAGGATCTGAAATTTAGGTCATTATGCTGTGCGAAGAGGAAAACTGTGAAATTGGGGTGAAATGCAATACCATTAGAAAAGTTATAAACTTCTTTCTGTATACATTTTGGGTCTGATTTCATAAACTACTTTAAAGTGCTCCAAGGGAAAAAAAAAGTTGGCCCAGTGTGTTTGAGTCTGAGATTTTCCTCTCTGGAACATGTGGATGAGCTTCTTCCAGGCTGGAGTTCAGCGTTTTCTGTTTTAATAGAGGCCTTCCTATAAAAATCGAATAACATGCTGTAAAATTACAGATTAGCTTCAGGAGCAGCAAAACAGCTTGGTGAATTATCTCCTAGCTCTCAAGCCGCTCCTGGCCTCGTCAGCTGGCGCGAGCTGCGTTGTAGCCGGCGTAGCACAGACAGTTTGTGCTGCTGGACGCCCAGCTTGACTCCGACTGACTCAGCAGCGATGAGGGGGGACGTGTCAGAGGAAGGATGAGTCGGAAGGATGTGATGGTGCATGGAGTCTCTTCTCTTCTGTGCCTGGCACACAGCTGAGCTGACGTCCTGGGAAATTCCTGCTGCCGTGGCAAGCCGGTGGACCGGTGTGCGGCTCTGGGAAAGCCTTGCGAAGGAGGAGCAGCAGAGTGGCTCTGCCCAGATACCACCGTCTCTTTGCTATGCTTTTATAAATGCACACTTTTTTTTTTTTTTTTTTGGTGTTAAACTTATCTTTTGTTTCTGTGGGTTCTTAGAGATACGCTGTTGTTTTTCAGCATGAGGTCAAACGTCTTTAAAAATGGAGGGATCACTTAAACACCTTCAGAAACCCTACTCAAAAGTTTTCATTGAAAAGACAGTTTTGTCTCCAGATTTCTCTTTTGAAAATGAATGCCTTAAAAGCCCACTGCAGAAATAAAATCCCAAACCACTTCTGCTACCTTCCAGGAAACTATGCCCAGCAGATACCTCGGAAGAAAAATCACTGGATTCAAAAACAGCAACAGGAGGAGGTTATCCATTACTGTCAACAGTAATATTTAGCCGTCTACTTCTCCCTTAGTCACAGAAGCTGGAAACACAGAATACTTTTAAGTACCCTGGTGTGTCCAGCTGCCAGAGCATCTTCCAGCTCATGTCATAGACCAGGCAGATAACTCGGTTTCAAATCCTCATGCAATGGACAACACAGAATGTTATTTCAATGCATCTTTGTATCAATCTATACAGAAGTCTTAAATATTTGAATAATATAATGAAGACTTTTAGTCCGATGTGTTACATTTATTACATTTCATTGACCTATTTGAGTCTTGTTCCATTTGTTTCACATCGTGTAAAGCTTCCTCTGTTCTCGTTGTGCCAGAAACGTTTCAAATTACCATTTAAATGGTAGAGTTAATCATTATAGATAATTAAAGCAAAGCCTGTGTGAAGAATGCTGAAATTCTGTGAATATTAAGACATGAAATTATTTTATGCAAGATTACTGTAATGCATATAATATGAAACAATTTCACCCATGCTAAACAGTTTATAACTGTAATCCGTACTTGATATCTCACCATTTTCCCAGTGATGACACCTGTGGGAGACAAAGTGAGCAAGATGGCCAGCAGTCTGTAACTTAAAAAGGCCCGTGGCCCAGTGGTGTGGGACTTCCCAAACAATTCCTTCTGAGTCGGGGATTATACTTCTAAGTTTGTTTCAAGTGTAAAGGGCTTCAGAAATTAAATGGAGACATCCAGCTGCCTTTACTCTGAGGGAGAAGGGAGAAGAGTGTCTCCTTTCGTAGCTGAATAAATTTTCCTTAGACCTCAGCAAATTTCTACGCTACACAGGAGGAGAAGGGTCTGGGCGGGACTGGTGATGCCTCCTGAAACTCCGTTTTGCCCAGCACACAGCGTGGAGCTGCTTCTGCCACGGCTGTCCTGCAGCAAACTTTCTCTTTTGGATCATGGCAACTGCAAAGCAAATGAAACTGGGGAAGCCTGGATCCGTGTGATACGGTCTGTAAAAGCAATGGGGAAGCTAATTCAGATAAGTGTTATTTCTTACTCATTAAAAGCTGTGAATTAAATGCTGGAAATTAAAGATCCTAATCTTGAGAAAGCAGAAAAGATTTTGTTTCAGTGTTGAACTTGGTTCTAGCTGCACAGAGACATCCGTGAAGATTTTGAACATTTAGCAGAATTGGGCTTGGCGTCAAGAGAGTCTGGAGCTGGGATCGAGCTACGCTGATCTTGTTTCAGCAAAGCTCCCCGCCTCAGATTGAGGTTCTTCTCCCTGAAATGTGCAGCGCAGCCTGCGATGCGGGGAAGGAATTAGCAAAGGGTTAAGAAACAGGAGTAGTTGATCAGAACAGCTACAATTTTCATAGCGCTTCTTGTGTTTTCAGAGCCACATTTACAGTGCGTACGCTGGAAGAAGGCAGGGAGCTCCTGGCAGGGAGACAGCAAATCGCAGCTCTTCACAACGTGACCAAACTCTGCACAGCGGCTGGGGCCGGGGGCGAGGGGGATGACACGTGGACCTTGCATTAAAGATCTGCTAGGCAGGGGGGTCACAAAGGGAGTTGTTTTAGTCCTGTCCTCCTCCCTAGTCTTGCGCAGCCCCTCTCCGCTGCCTTGCTTCAAGTGCAGCCCTGGAGGCACAATCTAGTTGTTTCAAGAGGAGTTCTGCTCTGAAAAATGTCCCCTTTCTTACTCGACGGCGCTGCCAAAGTTTATTGAAACCCTGTATCTGCTGACTCCAGTGACAATTTCTATTAAGTTTTCCATCACCGATTTCTATGGTGATACACGAAGAAAAAAGAACAGAGCTTGACTTTCAGCTCCAGAGCTATTTTTACAAGGCTGGCTGTTAAAGACAAACAAAAGAAAACATTTTCTTTCTAAACTGAGCATAGTTGACATTGAAGGTCAATGAGAGATAATACAACCAGCACTCTGATATTTATGCACACAGTTGCTTATGGAGCAAATGAAATGATTTAATGACCTGATGACTTCCTCTTCTGTCTTCCCTGAATGAAGTATAAACCTCTTCACCCTTTTGTGTGCCTCTCAGCCCTTCCCTTCACCCAAAAACCATTATAGGATTTTATCTGTGAGATCTGCACCTTCCATTACCCTTGCCAGGTGCTGCAACTGGAATTCCTGAAATGAGATTCAGGGGCATCGTGTGACCATTGCTGGCATTATGCAAATGGTCATTTCTTCCATTGCTAATTAATAGCAAAAAAACTAAGAGAAAGATTAAAAGGTACTATATGCCTCAGAGCCTTCCCCCTCCCCTTATATTCTCTGAAAGAAAGAAAGGAAAAATAATCGTGGGAACCAGTTGGCCAGGGAAATGCAGAGGGTTGGTATCTATTGATGCTCAGCGCTGCTCATGAACCTCGTCCTCTTCTGAGGAGAGGGAGGGAGGGGGAAAGAGAGGTGTGGATGTTTTCATCAGAAGGTGGTTTTCTCACGGTGCCCAAGATAAAGGGACTGACATTCTTGCAGTGCTCTAATGGGGGTGGAAAAGTAACTGGATCCTGAATGAGGTGGTTCACTAATGTGCGTATTTTTTCCAGTCCAAGTAGTTCTGCCTAGTGCCTCGGGCTCATGGAACGGTGTTTTTATGCCACTTAAGGTCTCAGATTTGTACTTTTCAAACCAAAGAAGATGCGAGTTTTGTAATTTCTTCATCCTTGCTCTATTTTTTTAAATACTACATTCAGTCCAAGTGATGGTTTTGATTTGGGGGTTTGGGTTGGTTTTGGTTTTTTTTTTTTTTGGAATCAGCTTAATTGTGATATTATGTGGTTAATTTTATTTGGATGGAAATAATATAATGCAGCACATAGTGGATCGAGATCCTGATTTTTTTTTTTGTCGAGTTTACAGTCTTTTTTTCCAATGTGGGCTGTGGTTTCATTACAGTAAGTTCCTGCTTTGGATGCAGAGACTTACGTCAGATTCACCAGCTGCTGCTTGCTCTAAATAGGCAGCATGCCAGTACCAAGGATTAGCTGGGTTACTGTTTGTCCCACCAGTTGTTTTTAAAATCTTTAGCTGCAGAAACATCCTTGTGTGTCATCCCTGCAACTCAGTGCCCGATGCCTTCCATTCCCCCTTTCTTTCCCCCCACCCCCCAGGTGATCTGTTTGGTTCACACTTTTGGTATTCAGTTACTTGCTTTGGAAAAGACCTTTGTAAATATATTTGTGCTTTATTATAAGCTAGCAACCTTCCATATAAATATCTTTCATCTTAGATGGTGGCATGTTGGTAATGGGTTTTCTTTGTCTATCACAATGGCTGCGGCATTCAGACACTGTCATTAAAATGCTTATTACAGGGGACGAATGACTGGCTTTCTGATCATCCAGGAGAAGACAGCAGCAGTAAGCAGTGCCTACCTGAACCACAGTTTGCTCGGCTCGTGGAACAGTTTTGTCAATAAAATTGCCTCCATCCCACAAGAGGCGTGGCTCGGAGACAGTGGCTTTGTGCAAGTCCTTCTCAGCCCATCAACTTCGCTAATAAAGCTGAACCCAAATCCTAAACGGGCTCCTAATCTAAGTTCCACAGCCATGTTGGTGCTGCTGTATTGCGGCTGAGCAGGCGGGGGTTTGCCTTGCAGGGGCTGCCTGAGGTACCAGCGCGTGTATTTCCCCAGAGGAGCTGAGGCTGCGAGTGGAGAAACCCAGGGCTGGGAGCAGAGCTACACCCCTCTTATTGTTTGTGCACTATTTCCGTGCTCCCCTTAGAGCATCTTGGGACGTATCATGTGTTTCTTTTTACTAAGATGCTTCTGCAGTCTTCAGCTCTCCCCCTTGCCGAAGTTAATTGTGACAGTTTTGGAGCAGGCATGTCCTTCAGGGCAAATAGTGGGAAAGTTATCGGAAGACCACAAAGACTTTGATGCGTTCGCTGCTGTGTTCCTTGCAAAGATGACAGGTTTTAGCCCAAGTTTAAAAAAGAAATCTGAATTGTAACCGCAGCCCAAGCCAGAGCAGCCAGCGTGGACTGACTGACTCGTACCAAAGGTGATGGTATTGGGCCAAAAGACACGTAGGAGCTAAGGTGAACTCTGAGTCGAGTGAAGAGAGACTGCAGTGCGGTTCCTCTGCTCCAGGGCAGCTGCTTCCCTCCGGGCTATGGGATTTAAGTTTGTTAACCACGCTAGGTCAGTTGGAGCGTGTGTTTTAAGGTCTACAGAAGATGTATTCTTGAGAGGAGGAAAAACATTTTGAGGCCTGTAAATTGCATGCTGTGAGTGTAAAGAAGAGAGGTGTCTGGCAGGAGCAGGAGGGTGGCTTGGCTGGGGAAGAAAACACGCAGGTTTAAGATTATGGTTCCCCTCTTGCCCGCTCAATACCCTTCGGATGTGTGTCTTTACTCTGAAACCCTGTTGTTTCTTCCCCAGCACTTGATTTTGCCAAGTGGGTACAACTGTGATGAGATGTGTGTGGAGCTGAATCATCTCCAGACTGAAAATCTTTGCCAGCAGCCATACATGACAGTAGGAAGTGTGTATCTGTAGGCTAGTGGTGTATGTCTTGAGTGAATGAATAGGGAAAAGCTTGTGTTCAGAACTCTCCTGGACACTGCAGCTATCCTCAGCTCCTCCGAGCTGCACATGAGAGTTCCCTGGCAGTGCGTGGTTGAACCAGCTGTAGCTTATATGTGGCTATATGGGCCTATGCCCTCTAAACAATTCTCCCACGGTTCTTGCTGTTGTACTCACTGCGATGAGCTCTGCTGTTCTGTCACCTGCTGCTGCTGCGCTGCTCATCTGCCCAAGCCATGTTGTTTCTCATCAGAGCTCCAAGCCTTCCCTCTGCACACTCATGATTTCCAGCCAAGAACTCTAAAACTCAAAAAAATCCTCAGGCAATTTTTTTGAGGAAGCACACTTTGGCACTGGGTTATCTAATGGATCTGTCCTACCCAGAGATCTGCGCACCAGTTTGGTGTCTGCTCAGTTCTTAAGCACACTTCTGCTGGATTTAAGATCACCCAGGGAAGCCAAAGTGATAATAACAGGAGGAGAAAAAAAGTCCCACACTAACTCTAGTTTAATAAATACCAGACTTTTACACCATTTAAAAAATGTAGGTAACTATTAAAACACTTCAGAAATATGCATACACATTTTAAGAAGGCATTACTTAACCAATTGAAACCTGGTGGTTGCCAAGCTATTGAAGATGCCTTAATTGGGGAATTCAGTGGAGACATGTGTCTGATGTGAATTTTTAAAAAGTACTTTCTCAATACTGGTTTCCCAAGTAAGAAAGCTGACCTTCTCATGCTCTCCGTGCTGGACTATTACATAGTGCACAAACCAAAAGATTCCAGTGTTGAGGTTTATTTTACATTTCAGTAGTATCTCTCACTGTGGTAATGCGTAGGTTGTCAGTGCTCTGAATGACAGGAGGAAAAGGTGATTGTCTTTGCTTTGAGAGCTAGGACTCTACTTAGCAAGCATCTTACTTAGAAGATATTCTTGCCTTTGTCAAGTGCCATGTTTCATTTTGTAAATGACATCAAACTGCGATGGCCCACGTCTCATTGGCTTTCCCTTGAGATAGAAAATACAAAGTCTTACAATTTGCTGGAAGCATTTCACTGTCCCACACGCGGATCCTGCAGACTGTATAAATGATGCCTGTTTAATTATTGGAGAACTGACGTTGCCATGCCACTGAAGGATGTTCTCTGTTAAGGAGAGGAAAATATGCTTTCTGACCTTAGCAATTTAATGGATTACCTTAAAAATCAACTTAATTTAAGGAAGTTAAAAAGAAGACGGCCATAAAAGCTCTGCAGTCCGAGGAGTGAAGTTTAACTTTGGTGGCAGCCTGAACTGTGGTGGCTGGATCATGTTAGTTTACGTTTAGGTGCCGGTTAACAGCATGATCTCAACAAAGTTATTTTATTATTCCCCAGACCCTATTTTTATTTAACTGCTGTCTGGTGTGAAAGCCACTCTTTCAGTGATTCAGCGAACTTATCTTGGTAGCTCTTTTTTTTTTTTCCCCATGCCATCTTCTAAGGCCGTGCTAGCGCACAGATGATCAGCAACAGATTAAGAGCCGCTTATGGGTAACCAACTGTGGACTAGGACCTGATCCAGCAAACCGTTAAGCATGGACCTCATTTCATTGACGTCAGCCGTGACTATATGTGTTCTTAAAGGTGAACATATGCTTTGGTGCTCAGTGAATCAGTCTGCAAGGCTATTGGCAAGTTCATGTCAGGACTGTCATGAAGAGGAAAAAGGTGGTTTTTCCTTAGTTGTGCTTCTTCAGTGATGTTCAGCAGAGCTTTTTGGAGATGCTACCTGGAAATTATTTCGAGATTTATTATGGGGGGAAAAATCTGACATTTTCTTGCAGATAAGATTTGTGATTCCAGTCTGACTTGACTCAAAATGTGGGAAGATGTGCTTGTATCTGGCTTGGACAAATGCTACTTTGTCCTTGGTTGAGGTTTGTCAAATTATTGTGAAGAAGTTTAGAGGTCTTTGAGAGAGTTCCATGCTGTTTGTGGTTCAACCAGTCCTTCTGTGAAGAGAAGTAAGACTCTCTCCAAAATACGTAGCTAACCCTCCTGAAAGAAGTATTCCTCGTGTTACTGAATTTCATTCTTCTATTCTTGTAACACAAAGTATTTTCTGTCTGCTCGTAGCACATTTGTTAAAAGGACACATTTTCTGTTTAAAGGTTAGCGTTGGTGTTTCTGGACTTGTTTGAGCGCTGGCTAACTGAGGTAGGCCACCTAGCTCTGCTGCTGTCAAAACGTGTGTTTCTTCTTCAGACTTGAGAAGGTCGGGGGAAAATAATCCTCCGTTCTCATTGCCTTCCTGGCTGCTGTGTGAATATGTCAGAGTTTGGCTGTGTGCTTAGATACAGCGCGGTTCTTAAATGAAAATACACGGATTAATTAAACACCAGGGAAAGAAAAGTGGGGCTCGTTGTATTCGCATCACTTCAGTCTTTAGTTTATTGTAGATATGAAGTTAAAACTCCAGTACTGAAGAACATTTTAAAAATTCCAGCTGAAACCAGGACAGTAAGTTAAATTATTTAATATAATTTTCTTTTATAAATGTCAGAGATATCTTATTAGTATTGCCTAAGTTGTCTGATTTTGCTTTATACTAGCAATAAAGAAAGTTATATATGTGAGTTGATACAGAAAGGATTATTCAAAGCATAAGGGATTAAAAATAAATTCCTTCTCAAATGTTTTTAAGAACCCAGACCATACATATTTTACACAATATTTTAGTAATATACCCCCTTTTGTTAGAGAGTATTTAAAGCAATCAGGATCAGCCTGATTTCTTTTGTTTAAAAATAAATGGTAACACAACTGTGTACCATTTTAAAAACACAAAATTCAAATACTTGAAATCAAGATAGCTGTACTGTTGCCACCTGTTACACGTTAGTACACAAATACATTAGAACAAGAAAATTACACTTTTAAACTGAACTTTATTGGTTTGAATATTATTTGGAGGTAGTGCAGAGATAGATGGACGGTCCATTGCATAGCTGGCTGTAACGGCAGCAATCTTTTTCATTGTCGGTTCAGTGCAGAGTCCCAGGAAGTTACGGCTCTAGGAAAACCGGAGTGTTTTGTCATGCTTTCATCTCATGTGTGAAGTGGTTGTGCTGATGACTTAACTGCCTTGAAGATGCCTCAGTTCTTCTCTCAAGACTAACACAGTTAGAGACTAGATTTCAAGAAGAGATGCATCGGATGACGTGAGGGCTCTTTTATAACTACCAAAACTGAGAAGTCAAGTCGGTAACCTGAAAGGGAAGCATAAAATGGTATGAAGAGGCTATTCTGTAAATAAAAAACGATCTTGTTATTAAGCTTGTACAGTTCGTATAAAAACCATAGCTTCTTAGGATATTGGTGCTTTTGTGCTTTGATAAAACAGTGTTACTATATTGAGTTAATCTTACAAAGTGGACTTTCGGAAACAGCACTTGAAAAAGCCGTGTAATAAGAATGCAGGTGAAGATGCCGAGTTAAATTTTGGATTTCTTTTTGCCATTCAAGGCAAAGATGGCAATTAATGCAGTCGTCTTGATCTTTTTGCATTTAGTCATTCAGCACAAAGCATGAAGCTCTCAATTCAAGCCTCCATACAGCCAGTGATTGCTTCCTACTATGCTGAATAGGGCTGTTTCTGAACTGCGACTGTATCTAATCAGCAGGGAGTGGGCTGACTTCACACCAGTTATTGAAAACACATTTTCATAAGGCTTCTTTGCTGATATATATCCAACCAGAATTCTCCTACAAGTTGTAGTATGCATTGCTATTGAGAAATGTTTAGAAATGCATGTATAATATCAACCGTACAAATACGGGTTGGTAATACTTCTTAGCATATTCATTATGGATTCTCGAAATGTTAAGTTATCTCTGTCCTACAGTATATCTGTGCTGAGCAAACCGTGGCTGGGGGCCAAATCCATTTTACAGCTATCCAGAACAGTCTTGTGACCAATCAATCAAGTTTACACTTATCAAATGCCTATAGAGTAAGCACCTAAGGCACCGTGCATAATCCATACTAAAATAAATACGATACACTATCTCTGAAGAGTGAAGTCAGGTGAAATTAGACATGTGCCTCTGAGGTGGCAGAAGATAAAGGAATCTGGTTCTGTAGGAGGAGACGATTAACACGTGGTACAAATGCTCACAGTTCATAAGGCAGTCGCACTTTTGAGATGTGAATGGAAAATTGATTGAATGTCTGAAGGGAATGAAAGGATAGTGAATAAGAAGGTTTTATAAGTGGGACACCATCAGGCCACTGAAACTTCTGCAAATGAATGTTTAGCTCTGCAGAGACGGCTGTCGTCTCCTCTAGCACAATTACAACTCCATGAGCTTCAATTACTTTTAAAATGTACCTGCTGTTTGGTCAGGGGTATTGACTGCAAGAGTAGACAGCCCTCAGGCTTATCAGATTTTGCAATAAGAGCACTGTGTAAAGTGTGCAACTTGGCAGCGTCTTTAAAAAAAAAAAGAAAGAAAAAGAAACAAGCTCAATGTCATGAATGAGGAGCATTAAAAAAAAAAAAAAAAGGAAAAAGCCTACAGTCTGCAGTGGGTCTAGATGCTGAGGTTTGTTTAAGAACCAATGAGATGAGATACTTCAACCTATTTGATGATCTCACACTCACACTGCACCTTTCCAGTGTCATCTTCACTAGGTCTCTGCTTCCCATCCCAGCATGGAGGATGCTGGCCACGGGTGGTGGGACCAAAAGTCAGGTTGAGCCTTGCTGTGCTGCTGCTCGCTGTTACCTGTCGTGGCTACCACTGGCCAAGGACCACAAGTGGCCCCCGATATTTACCTCCATGCATGAGCCAGAGCTCCAGGATCTGTTCTCCAGCTAGCATCTTCACCTCCTTCTCCCTGCTCCCCAAGCCCTCCATTTTCCCAGTCTAACCATCCCACGTGTGGAAGCACAGTGGGTGATCCACCTCCTGGTTTGCGGTTCTGTCTCGTGTCCATACTAGCCTCAGGTAGCAAGGAACAGGTTTGTGTTTGAGCATTCAAAAGTTCTGGTTTTCTCCCCTTCGTTATCTGCTGCCCATTAGCTTTTGCAATTTAGGTTACTTCTTTATTTTGCCAACGACACCCCAGCACTCAGCTATTCGTAGAGTACTTGTGCAGCTATGAGCATCCAGCCGCTGTGCGGGTGTTACAGCAGGAATGTTCGAAAGAAAGCGGTGTTTTTTGAGAAAGGATGAAATGGTTTAGACAGCGCAGAATTTATTCTAAGACGTGAATCCAGTATTTAACGTGCAGGTAGAAAAAATTGCTTCCTGTTCTGCTAATCCTTGGCTGGATAATTGACAGCCTTCTGGAACTACATTTCTAGGCTTTTCAGCTTGCTTTGATAAAGATGCAAAAAAGACAGACGTGTACAAAAGGACTGTATATAGCGTATAATTCGTTTTGTAGAGCTAGAACATCTAGCTGAATGTGCCATTGATTTACCCTGGCACTAATTCCTGGGGAGTAGCTCATTTTGAACATAGCTACCAGTTGGCATATTTGCAGGAGCATTGAATTCTGGCACGCAGTCGCTGTTGTATTAAAAACATGAAGTGCAGCAAGTCTGGAGAGCCTTTGGAAGTGAGATATCAATAGAAGCCGTGAGTTGCATTGTTATTCTGAGTACATACAGTGTAAAAAAAACCCGAACAGAGTAAGCTATATGTGTTACCAGTAGTGTGCAGTTTGTGGCATGGCATTTTCTTGCGAAACGCATTAGCGATGTTGCGTTTACTAAAAAATTGCACTCAGAGCCCCTTTGAAGTCCATATGGTATCCGTTATGATTGCCTTAATAACAATAGCATAATTATGGGTATTATATCTTTACAGGATTGAATGCGCAACAAACATTGCTTGTGAGCAGCAAGTTTTCCTAAGAGATGACAGCTGCTATAGAACCAAAATTATAGCTTATTTATTGTGTGTATACATTCGAGCGGGGCAAAAAATAGCAGAAGAATGAAATCTGCAGAAGAACTATTTCTTGCTGTTATTTTGCAATAAAAAAGCTAGTTGTATACTAATGAACAGTAAGAATGGGTTTGCTCGGAAATTACATATTTCTGAAAAATAAGAAGTTTCAAAAGGGTGCCTCTAGCTGCAGAATCTACCAAGTATCACCTATTTTCCCCCATTGCTTGGAAGGAGAAAAGGAAGATGAGAAGGGGGAGCTCCTTCAGAATCAGAGAACTTCACTCAGTAGTGGAAGGTTGTAGTGGAAAACATTGAACTAAAAGTGACGACTAATTGTCACCTCTGTAGAGCAAGGATGGATATGGCCCTGATGAGAACAGAGAGGGGAGAAGGAAGGAGCTGCTGAAGGTTCATCATACTTTGTATGGATCTTGTAATGGAAAGTCCCAGCAGGCCGGTCTGGCGTGGCCAGCACTGACCTGCACGCGGCGACCATTGTACCGTTACCTCAAGCATTGGGTATGAGAGCGAGTTGAGTTGAAAGGACTGCTTACAAGAAGGTTGACTCCAGACTCGGGTTCTCTTTTCTCCCTTTTCCGTGGTTTTTCTAAGTCTATGCCTGTCTGAAGGAGTGCCGAGGACCACTCAAAAGTTTCAGGTGCCTCAAGCCTTTGCATGCTCATGTTGGAAATGATGGCCAGGTCTTGAGGACAGGTTTCAGCCAAAAGTATTGTAAGGCTAATTTTAATTAGAAGTTAGTTTTATACCGATACTTAATCGCCTGAGAAATCTGTGTTGCTTACAGGTTTTAGGAACTTGTCGAAGGTTATAGAAAGTTCAAAGTTTTATCTTGCACGTTGTTATTGCAGAGACTGTCACCCTCTCAGAGAATAGAAGAAATGCGAGGTGGGAACTTGTAAAGCTGTACTGATAAGATTAGGGGGGCAGAGGAATTCAGAGGGGTGTCTCTTCATTGCTGCAGATGAACTAGAGTGTGGTTTCCAAGACAGGAAGAAACAAGTGCGTGCGATACAGATGAACAGACATTTTGCAGCAAGGCTTACAAAGCATTAAAATTCAGGCACAACTGCTCTACAAACAAAAAGCAGGGCTCTTGCATATACAGAAAGGAACTTCCAGTCCGTGTGAAGGATCTTGGCACAAAGGAAGTTTTCAAAATATCATAAGGTTGTTAAAAACTTGTTCCCTGGAATAAATTAATGTAAAATTTCCGGTGTTTGCTGTAAGCAAGTGTCCCATTGGTTGTGTCTCCCTGAGATCTAAAACGAGGAATAAGAGCGACAGCTCAGATTTACCCTGCGGCGATGCTCTGACAACACTGTTGGACAAATTCCCTGTAACAGAGGAGAAAGGTTGATCAGAGATAATCTAGGCTACAAAAGCAACTTCAGCAACTCCAGAAGTCCTGAATGCTGTGAGGGAAAAAGAATTGAGAACAGAAATTCTGTATAATCCCTGGTTAGGTTGTGTGTCATGTAGGTAACGTGTCACACTGGACGAACGGTCATTACTCTACAGAGATGACAATTAGTCATCACTTTTACTTCAGTGTTTTCCACTACAACCTTCCACTACTGAGTGAAGTTCTCTGATTCTGAAGGAGCTCCCCCTTCTCATCTTCCTTTTCTCCTTCCGAGAAATGAGGGACCTGCTGCGTTGTCTGTTACAAGGAAAACTAAGGAGGAGCAATGGGTAAAGGACAATCCAGGGAGTAGGAAGGTTTTGAGTTGTTTGGAGGCTTCATTGCTGGCATGGGCTCAGAGCCTGGGCTCAGGCTGCATTCACCTCTTTGGGTTTTATCCAGATTTCAACTCTCTTAATGCCTCTCTGGCATTTGCTTTACTTGTATGCAGCTGAGTGCAGTGGGTGTCTCGGTTTTGAGGAGCTTTTCTGAGGACTGCAGCCATGCAAAGTGAAGGTGAAGGCCTGTAGAAGATGGGCTCTGTGGCCTTTTTCTCAGGCAGAGGTATCTTAAAAAGCCCTTCCATGAGCTGCTCGCTCCTGTGGCTCTGCTGCTGCTCGGCACCTGCCGGGATCCCCTGGGACTGTGCACGGAGCCAGCAAATCCTCGGGAGCCTTTGGCTGTGCACTGCTGGTGCCTTCCCATCATGAAAACAAGCATCAGCTTCGAAATCTGGCGACAGAGAGTTTCTGTGCTCTGACAGTTGACATGGGCCGCAAAGAGATCTTTCTTCTGCGTGGAAGAGTTGTTTCCAGATGGTGTTGTGGACAGAAGTACCATATGTTGGTTTGCTTTGAAAATACTTCATAAATTGGGAACTCTTTGTAAAAAAAAAAACAAACCAAAAACAGTTTTAGGTTTGGGGTTTTTGTCTGTTTTCTTTTCAGGATCGTTTTATACGTAGTGGTATCTCAAATCCTTCGAATGGCAAATACTGGCAGATTGTATCCTACCTCTTTTGTGATAGAAATTATTGTCGGCAGCGTGAAGCTGTGATGTTGTCCATTTATGCAGTGATAGTTGTGCTTAAGTAGCTTTAAATTGTGTGGATCTTGCTAATCTCTGTGAAAAAAAATTATAAAATGCAGTGGAGTTGGCTTTTATTCGGTGGCTGCATGATTTTTGATTTTTTTATTTTTACCAAAGCTGTGAAAAGTTTCTTGGTCTTGTAGTTTTATGGAAAAGCTTTGTAAAATAATAACCATGTCACTCAGTTTTGTCTGTAGTCTCTGATGTGATTTAGAGCAAAGTTTCAGGAAAAAAAAACGTGTGCAAATTGCCAGAGCTCGTTACCTAATGCATTGAAATAGAGATGAAAAGAAATGCTGTAGCGAGCGAATATGAGTTAGTGGGTTAATAATCACTGATCCTACTGGGAGCAGGCTGCGGTACCTTTAAAGTATGATACCTCAGTATAATATGAGGTATCATTTCAAGGCCATACTCGTTCAAGGGTTGGCATTTGTGTGGAATTTATTTTACTGTATTCCAGAATGCTTTGCATAGAAATCCAACAAAAAAAGGTTACGTTAGACAGGAAAAGGGATTACTTTTTCTACAGCAGTAACATCAACAGATTTTCCAGTGGCATGGAAGCCTGTCTGCAACTTAAGACTGAAGGACTGCTTTTCATTTAGGAAAATGTTGTGAGATCAAAAACTTGAAGTTCTGATGGAAAAAAAAAGTGGGAGCTGATGGGGAATATTTGCTTCTAGGGGAAAAAAAAAATAAAATCTTTTAGCATGAAATGTTTGGATCTAAAACAGCTTCCTAGTTCTGATCTTTGCTAACATAAGCCTGTATTAAAAATATATATGTATATCTAGAACAAAATGTTACACTGAAACTAAAAAAGTGAAAACTTTTTTCTTTTTCCAGAAATAAGTTGCAGAAGCTTGTGACTGTCTTTTGGCTTTTATCCACTTCAGAATATGAAGGGGATTAGATGTGGAATATTTGGCATAAAAGAAAATATAATTCCCAGTGGAATCTAGTCTTTGCAAAGCCGCCAGCTAAACAGTTGTAATTTGATTTTGAGTTTTTTTTAATTTCAGACTTTGTAAGGTGCACCTTACAAAATGTCATAGATGACCTGCTGGTTGGGCGTTTTAATTAGGATTCTAAGCAAAAGAATGTGTTTCTAAGATGATACAACTGATTTGCTGGATTCCACCAACATTAATTCAGCACTATTAAAATTCAAGAATGCTTTGTCTGTCCTGATTTCCCAACTCAGGAGTTACTCCGAGACATTGCAGCTACTGCTACTGCACTGTTGCTGTTTGTCTTTCCTTTGCATGAAGCTGGTGTTGGTGAGTGAACAAATTGTCTACTGTGATGAATCTTTTGAAGAATTAATTTAGGAAACAGTCAATCTTTCAGAGTCATTTTTAATGACGGAACTAACTCAAGGAGAAAAACAAATCTTGCTGATTACATCTGCCCAGATTTTGTAGGTGTGTAATGTCGTTCATTGGGCTGGTACAGGTCTTGCTGGGATTTCCACTTCGGCTGGAAGACTTCCTTTTGCTTTATGGATGTTGAATCTACTGCGAGTAAAGCCTTGACAAGTCTGTAATCAAATGAGTGTAAGGCTAAACTCTCTTTTGCCTTCTTGGCATAGTTATCTACATCTGAGACTCATCTGCAAACTATATGGTGGTGAAAGTGGGCTGGTAAGTGGAGTGTAATCCAGCAACCCTTTGTGCCAACAGGAAAGGACGTGCAATAGGATCAGACCAGACTATATTGAAAAAAACAATATTTCATCTGTAGTAAGAGACCCTTGCACAGAGCTAGGATCGTTTCCAAAGCGGTTCATTATTTTTCTGCATTTTTTTTATTAAGTCCCAAACATTACAGAGGAATGTTATGTTACATAAATTGCTCTGGTTATCAGATACCAGCTTTCAGATGAGTATTCTGGTACCAAAGCTTGTCTGCTCTTAAATTCCAGGGCATGTCACGGAGAGTTTTGGTAGAACATGAAGAATGACATCGCTGTAGTGTAATACACAGACCCGAAGGGATTTGCACTGAAATGCTGGTAACCACAAAGGGCAGAGAATTTTCCTCTGCTGAAAAAGACTTGAGGGTACTAGTAGATGAAAAGCTGGACGTGAGCCACCAATGCGCAATGGCAGCCCAGAAGGCCAGTCGCATCCTGGGCTGCATCAAAAGAAGTGTGGCCAGCAGATCGAGAGAGGTGATTCTGCCCCTCTCTTCTGCCCTGGTGAGACCTCACCTGGAGCGCTGCATCCAGCTCTGGAGCCCCCAGCACAAGAAGGACGTGGACCTGTTGGAGCATGTCCAGAGGAGGGCCACAAAAATGATCAGAGGGCTGGAGCACCTCTCCTATGAAGACAAGCTGAGAGAGGTGGGGCTGTTCAGCCTGGAGAAGAGAAGGCTCCAGGGGCACCTTCTAGTGACCTTCCAATACCTGAAAGGGGCCTGTGAGAAGGCAGGAGGAGATCTGTTCTTGACGGTCTGTAGCAGCAGGACAAGGGGTAATGGTTTTAAGCTAGAAAAAGGTAGATTTAGGTTGGACATTAGGAAGAAGTTCTTTAATACGAAGGTGGTGGATCACTGGAACAGGCTGCCCAGAGAGGTGGTGGAGGCCCCATCCCTGGAGTCAAGGTCAGGCTTGATGGGGCTCTGAGCAACCTGACCTAGTCAGAGATGTCCCTGCTTATTGTAGGGGGGTTGGACTAGATGATCTTTAGAGGTCCCTTCCAACCCAGTACATTCTATGAATCTATGATTTCCATGGTCAGAGATGGTCCCACGTGGATTTTGGGCAGAAGTGCCTGCTTGACACTGTACAAGTGGAGTTTTGCTTTTTGCCTGTGTGACTTGAGATGGAATTGATACCTGTCTTGTCATCAGGAAATAGATATTGCAGAAAAAATGTGCAGTATAAAATTATCTGGTTTGCTTTGTTTACTTTCGGTGAATGCCAAGAGTAAAACTTTGCACAGCTGACCATTTAATGGTAAGAATAATCAGTTCAGTTAAATAGCTGTTTTAGGGCCTCTTTTTAAATCTAACCTGTTTAGACTAGAAAGGAACTTGTAAATAAAACAACATCAGAATCTTAATGTATTTGCAGACAAGCACTTGCATATTCTCTCTGGGTAATTCTGCTGCCTAAAAATTCTTTGCTCTTCTGGTCCTGTATCTGCCTGTGATATTTGGGATGATTCCCTGGAGATCAAGGAGTCAAACCAACCAACACAAATATAAGTGTTGACAGCAGAGGAGAAATCTACTTCTTTGCAATCTTAATCTTGGGTTTGAGTTGCGGCATTGCGCGAACAACCGAAGGGCTGGGGGTATGACCAAAGCTGGGTTTTATTTTTTTCTGAACGTACAGCATTAGCAAGGAAATAGAAAACCGTGTCTTAAAGTGTGTAGTCCTTCTGTAATTCTTACTTACTTCTTGCTGGCTAATGAGACTGTTTGTATTAGTTTGATCCAATACTTATTTTAATAATTAACCTGGCTTTTTTTCTGGTTTTCCTTCAGTCAGTGGAATATTTTTGCTTTGAAAAAGAATGTCAATGCCATCAATAGAAATGGATTTTTAAATTGTGTTCATCACCTTGACTTGGCCAGAGGGGTTGGTAGCCCTTAAACACTGGGGGAAGGCAAACATAGTCTTTTTTCAACGACAAAACAAATAATCTTCTTTTCTTACAGAAGAATATACAGAATCTTTAATATAATCTAAATAAGTTGCATAACAATAGCAGCAGCAATGCATGAAGAGGAGTTGTACGGGTGAAAAGATATTTATAAAAGTAATATTTTCTAATGAAAAGTAATCGTAAGATATTCTGCAAGTCTCATGTTTAAAATTTGGTGTGAATATTCAAGTGAGGTTCTTGAATTTGTTAAAATTATATGTATATAAAAGTCTTACCTCATATTTATCGGCTGGAATTTGTTTCCTGCAATAGGTACATAGGAATTTTATCAATTAAAAAATGTTTTGCTTGGAATGCATTCTTATTCAAATTCCTTTGTTTTTATTATGCCATCAGTTAAGGAAGAGCTGGTAGGCATGAGTTGCATCCCCGTGTGCCAAGACGATCAGGTCAAAATGCTGTGACTTGCAAAGTCTTTTTGTTATAAATGCATTCCAGACAATTCCATCTATTTTATTCTCATCAGAATCAAATTATAGCAAATCCTTGCTTTACCCAAGATCCTCTATTCCCCAGGAGCCCTTCAGCATTGCTTTTGACACTAAAAATACTAATGAATTTAAAAATACCGAAAGCAGAATTTAAGCTGATTACATTTAGTGCTTTTTTTTTTCTTCTGTACGTGACTCAGGCTCACTCGTCTTTCTTTAAGTTGAGCATCCTGGAGGTTCTTCCATTTGCACACGTTGCACGTGTTGCCTTCCAGGATGAGGCCCGTGCCGTTGAAGGTTTGTCAGATTAGCGAAGAAAAAGCAAGCTCTTATGTCAAAGCTGGAGCTGGAAAGGATGTAAGAAGATCTCTAATGTATTTGCTGTAAATAGGGCACAGAGCAAAAAAAGCCTTATTTACAGAAGGTCAATGAGTAGCTCGTTCCTGTGTAATTTTGAGTGCGGATATACAAACTGATGTGATTGCTCCCCACCGAGTGTCATTTTTCTATTGTCATTTTATTTTGGTTGAGAATTACAATATATTGTGGAAATCCCTTTTTAGAGTCCCCCTCAAACCTTTTGAAGGGGTCTAAAATCGACCGTTTATAATGGATAATGAGTTTGCGAACCATGGACGAAAAGAAGTGATTTGATTATTCAGTTGAGAATGACTTAAAAGATTGTTTTGTGGGTTAAGGATTTAAATAAAACCATAGAAAGCAGAAAACTGTTTTTCACTGGCTTCACTTAGCAAAACAGAGACAAGAGTCAGAGGAGATTACTCTGTTCTTTAAAAACAACCTGGCTTTTCATTTCCTGCCCCTGTTAAAAAATCCATTCGCTTCTAACTGTCGTAGATTATAACCTAAGGTTTGGCAAAATTGCTTTGCCTGGAGCAGGGGTGACTGCTGCTGTCTCGTGGCTGTCAACTGAAACAATGTGTGGCCCAGGAGAGGTGGAGCAGAGAATGTGGAAGCCCCACCAGGGATGGTTAGTGACTTCTTGGCATCTCTGGAAGAGACTGTAGAGGTTCAAGCTACAGAAAACTTTCCTGTTGGACACGTAGAGGCTGTGTCTGAAGGGAACACAAATGTGAAAGAGGTTATGAAGCAAGTGGACAAAACCAGCCGTAGCACGTTTCCAGGGTGAGGTGGCGCAGCTCAAATGTTGTGAAGTGCTCAAAAATGAAAGAAATTAATTACTGGTGATGTAACAGGTTGGCTAAAATGGTTTTGGTGTGTAAGGCGGCAGATGTAACGTCATGCTCTTGAACACCACATTGGGAAGGCTGAGGACTGCAAGCCTGAAAGCTTTGTATGTTCTGAGCAAGTTACTAAAAGGTGTAGTAAAACCTGAAACTATTAACACCTGCATAAATACAGTTAGCGCCAGATTCGGAGCATGCAGAAGCCAGGTTCTCTACGCAGCGGGTACTAAGCTTGTGAAACTTGTTGCCAAAGGGTACTGCAGATGCTTACGATTTAAAGAGAGGCTGGATGAGTTCATGGGCAAGCAATCCTCTGAGGGCTGTTTTAGAAACTACAGCCAACTGAGGAATTCCCTTAGCTGAAAGTGTATGCAGTATTAGGAAGAATAACCGTATTTGGGAATATTGTGCTTGACTGCCCTATTCTTGTACTTTTTCTCGGTTATCTTTTTGTGACATCTGCTAGGAGTAGGATCTCGGGCTAGGTGAATCTTTGCTTTGAAATAGTACTTCAGTCCTCGTGGTCTTTTCTTCCAGAACACCATCTGCCACTTATGAAAGGCTAGTTATGAAAATAAACCAGCAAATGGCAGAAAATACAGTCTATTAGAAAAATCCCATGGCAGCGTGCAGGAAGAGGTCAGTAGACCAATCACGTATCCATCATGTTGTCTCACTGTACTCCTCTCTGCAGAACAACGCGGAATTATCAACAAGAGGGCAAAGAAATGCTCGAAGGAAGGTTAGGGCAGGATCTTTGAGTTCGAGCTCCTCTGGAGGGTTGAAAGGAATTGCACCGATTGTTTCTTATCCCATGCTCTGGCTTAGGGTACAAAAGGCATGGGTGGGAATGTCTGAAGGGGAGTGGGAGGTCAGATAATAGTATTTGGCTTTGTTTAGTGACTTGCATTCCTCGCTCCTGATTACCTATCATTAGCCCTGGAGTTTGTGCATCGCTGCTCTCTGTGAGCAGCATTAGCTCTTTCTTTGGGATTGGGGTTACTCCCTGCTTGGTTCCCAGGCTGGTGTATGGGAAGGGGAGGAAGAGGAGCTTCTCCTGAGGGCAGGACCTTTCAGATCTTGTTCTGCTGCATCCGTACGAAGTGGCAGGCTGTCTTTTTTTGCTGAGATTAGCGGGCACGAGCTTGTCAGCAGGAGCGCTCATTTCCTGGAAGCAGGACGTGGAAAAGGCGATTGCAAGGGGCAGGATAAAACCTGATCCAGTAAGAAGTTGTATATGAAAGCAATGTGGACTTCAAACTCTTTGAGCCTCCATGTTACTGCAAAATAAGCCTTATTGAAAAGTATCAAGTGTGCTTACCAAATCATCCTTCTGGGAATAAATGGCACACGTTGTCTTATTTTACTTCAGTTACTTGCCTCATGACCCTGGCCCTCTGTCTTGGGGGACGTGAATTTCTAGAACCAGGCTAGGCATTGATTTCCTCTCCTGTCGTCTTGCAAGAAGAGGCTGCAGTTTGGATCTTTGTAATTTTCAGTTCCTGAGGCTGTAAATCAGAGAGGTGCTGTATGGAACTGGAATTGCAAGGTCCATTTGTCCAGCCGAATAGTATGATTAGGAAAAATCCTATTAAACTTTCCACATTGAAGGTACTGCATTTATATGACTTTGCAAATTTTTAGGTCATATTAGATTGGAATTTCTATTGAATCTGTGTAAAAATCGATACTTTAGGCACGGTACAGTATACTCTGGTCCTTACATCAGAGAAATACAGAGAAATGTGTGTCTAACTTAGCGGGATGGGGGGAGAAGGTGAGGAGTAGAGTGCAGAGCATATGGGGGTCCTCGCTGTATTGAATTAGGTGGACAAGCTGGCAGTCTTCTGTCCGGGGCCGCTGCGGCACGGAGGTATTGTACAGTGCTCCAGTGGCACTTGCCATAAATGCAAATGTCGTCTGCTTTGTCAGTAGGTGCTGTCTCAGGGTTCTCTCTTCTTGGTGGAGGAGCCAGTAACACAGTCACATTTAGAAAGCTGGGATTCTTTTAGTTGTAAGCATTAGTTTTGGGTGGTGGGTTTTTCCCCTCCTCAATTTTTGGCGGTCTGTTAGGACCATTTAAGTTATTTAGACCTCTAGTTAGTGACAGAGGAAGCAGCGGCATTCAATCCAACACAGGCAATTAAGGATTTTATTTTTAGGATCAGAAAGGCAGGGTTACTTGAGAAAGAAAAATCAGAGGAGAAATATGATTACCAGTGAAGCCTAGCTAACACTGGTAGTACATAAGATATGTGTGCTTGGGCAACGACTTGTGTTGCAATGATTTATGAGTTTATGATTGTTTGTAGAGGTGGGTTATAAGCAGGGTTGTAATACTTAATGTTTTTAATTACAACCGATCGCGCTGAAGCCAACAGCAAAAAATAGTGTGATGGAAAAATAAATAATTAGGGTCTTAAACCAAAACCCCAACGCAACCCTCTCTAGAGGCAATATTGTTAACATTTTTTCCATTGTTACAGAGGGTGGCTTCAGTTTTTAGTCCATAATAAAAGATGCTGAAATAGTCTTCCTAGAATTGTGTCTGTGAATAATTATCCTCAGTGCCTGTGGAAGTATGGGGGAATATCTGTTTGTAAAAATTGCTCATTCTCTGGCAATCAGTGTTTACTCATTTTAATTAGAGTTTAAGATTGACTGGCATATATTCCATATGTTGAGGTTTAGAAAAATCTCAACTGTTTATGCACATAAATAACAGTTTTTAATTTCTGTCTTTCTAATTTCTCTACTTTCCTTGTGATAATCCTGACATTTCCGCAACAAAGTTTCCGCCGAGTGTGACAGGACTTGGTTGATAACTCATTTAGCAACTCTTAAATATTGAGTCACTTGAAGTTAATTGATTAGCTGTAGGCACGTGAGTTGGAATTCACTGCCTAGTTTTATATATGTGCATTATGTTAATAAGAGCAGAATAATGCTGCAAATACTTTTAAGTAGCTTTTTGCTGGTGTTACGGGCAGAGCTTCTGGAATATAGCCTCCCTCGCATCCAAGATCCCAGGTGTGGATGGAGGGAGGAGCACCTGTCTTGGAGCGGGAAGTTTTAGCTCTCCGTGTCAAGGGAGAGAGAAAAGACACAAATTAAAAAACCCCGAACACGTATGCAGCAGGCAGTTTCCGAGGAAGGCTGCTGTGGCTGCTGAGATAAAGGTGCTTGCCAGTTTTTAGAAATTATATTCACTTTTGAATCGCCTGGTTTGTGATAGGAACCTTATTTGATTAAGCAACCAGAAGAAACTGAATAAGAGGCCTTCACTGTATGTTCATCTAAATCCTTCATCTAAATTAAAAAGTTATGTGATTTTAGCCCATGAGATTTTTTTTTTCTTTTTCTTTTTCTTTTTTTTTTTTCCTCCTTCTGGAAAGGACTCTGGAAAGCAGCTTGGCTTGTTTTGCACCTGGGCATCTTTGCCCAGCCTGACCTAGTCACCACAACAAGTTTTTCATTGACAGCAAGGATGAGGCAATATGGGCATCTTAGGAGAAATGGTCCTTAATCTTCTAATCCTCTCGGAGATGGTGGCTTTGAAATTCATAGCCTTTAAAGTCAAGATATCAGCCAGGGATTCATCCAGCTAATACTTTCTATTGTTTATGGTTTTATTCGGGAAGCACTGTGTTTAGTTAGTGTTTTGCTTTTGCTTCCCAGTTGTTTAAACCTTTGTTTCAAAGAAATGAGGGTGTTTTGTTGCTGTTGCCAGATGCAAGAGGCATCTTTTTGTGTTTGTGAAATGGGCAACGATGAAGTGCTTTCAGTGCTCCAGAGGTTTCCCCTTTTAATTACATAAACCACCACCAAGAAAAAAATAGCTGCAGCTGAACTCTTTAAGCTTTTTTCTAGCAGTTTTAGTACTTAAGTGAGAATAATTGAAGCTTGTTCTGTGTTCTTTATCTGTGACTAAGCCTTGTGCTTTTGGGTGTGGGTGAAGGAGCTGAAAGCTGGGTGGGTCTTTTACTGATATTCTTCTTCATGGCTTATTGCTCATTATGGCTCTGAACATGTTGATGTTGCAGTGGAAATGGTGCTTGAGATTGCCATGTTTTTCTATGTAAAATTAATAAAATCCAGAAGGAGAAAATAGGATGAAGAAGCGAGTTTGCCAGTAATCTGTCTTTTTAGTTTTGAAGATGTCCTGATCACCTTTTCCCTGTCCTGCACCCCAATGGGCAACACACCAACCTTATTGATGGAACGAATCAGCAGTAGAGAGGAGCGCTGAGGAAGGACTAACTCTGGTAAAGAACTACTTGAGGCTGCAAAATCCTGCACAGGGCAAACATGCCGAACGCCTTGTAAGCGCAATTTCTGTATTCTCTGTTGTGTTGTGGTTAATCGGTGAGAGCTGCCGGTGCCGTGGAAAGCAGGAGTTAGCGTGCACTGTTCTGTGACCTGCCTGTCAGTGACTTGAAAGCCGTGCAGAGAGCTGTGGCACGTGGCACCAGATACTGAGTTTTTCCCTGGTTTTGTGTAAGCCCTTTCCATTCTGCCTCATTTTTCTCCGAAGTGGCATTTGTGAAGAGTATCTGAACAATTTTATTTCTGGATGATTTATTTAAGGGGAAAATATCTGTATTCTACCCATTGTAGGAAAAGTAGCTGATAGATGTCCACCCACTCAAAATAAAACTGCTTTGGTGGATTCGAACTGGACCTTCGGGGGACTTTCCTTACAAGATAGACAGCTTCCCTCATAATCAGGATCTTTACCCTTCTCTTAGTGAGAGCTGCTCATGTTTTCCTTCAGAAGAGCTTCTGGGCTCTCAAATACCCAGGCTCTAGACATCCACAGACCAGATCTGCTGTGGCTTTTGGAGGTGGACTAGAGAGGCTGACAAAGCATAGTCCTACCTGGAGCTAAACTGTGCGTGCCGTTTTCCTCAGAGTTTGATCCGCACTATTAAGTGCTCAGTATTTTCTTTACCTTCATATTTAAGAACTGTTAGACAGAACTATTTTTCAATATGATTGCTCGGTCTCTGTTTTCCAGATGACGTATTATGGTATTAAATTCCTTGTTTAAACATCGCTTATAATCTTAACCGCACACAGTCACAGAGCCAAACTTCACCCCTGAGGAGATCCTGTAGAGCAGGTGGCAGGATACTGGCAGATTAATTTATGTCATAAAGCCTCCAATTCCGTTGTAAATGCAGGTTTCCACTCTCTACTTCTGTGGGTAGAAATTAGATGTTGCCATCAGTATTTCTTCACGAAAATACAGGATAAAAATCAGACAAATAATCCTAAGTAGAAAAAACTTGAGGCTTTAATCTAAGTGTTAGTTTGCAGCTAATGGCAGTAGAAGGGTTGTTGTTTGAACTTCTCCAGTTGACATGCAATTGCGATAGCGGATTTTATTGTTTTATCTGTTGTTAATCGTGTAGGTGGTAGAAAGAATGGGGAGAGTAAAGTTAATCTGAGAAGAGGTTACTCTTCTGAGACAAGTCTTAAATCTTGCTGAACCAGGGAGGTTAAAATAGTACTCACTGAGCACTAAATTTAACTTTTTCAGTATTTATTTCCTGTAGGCTGATTAAATTGTCTGGTGTCAAGGGAGCAAGTTTTTTTCACATCGTGATAATGATTGGTATTCAATATCCAATTTAAGGTGTTTGCTTAATAATTCAATATTCGCGATGAATCTTGGTAATTGAAACTTTTTGCATAAACTTCTGAATTGTAGTTGAAAAATGGCTTAATATCTAATCTTAAAAGCACATATATACATTTCTATCTTACATAGTTCTGTTTTTTGATAAATAGTATGATTCCAAAACAGGTTTGTTTACAGTTTCATAATTGTATTGCCAACATTTATGAGACACCGAGGCACAAACTTTGAATGATCTAAATGGTGTCCAGTAAAATGTTCTTGAGAGCTTTGTTTTTGAGAGAGAAAAAATTACCATAATGCATATGAAAAGATAATGGCTATTCTTCAATCAAGTTACTTCCCGGTCTCCTGTGACCTTTTAACTCCCAAGCTATCAGATAAGTTTTTCTAGTTAGCGGCTACATTCCCTCTCAAGAGAAAGCCCTGATAAATTAATTTGAATTGGAATTTTTCTTGACTCCCCAGGGGTGTGTTGTAGGTATCTTTCAGGAAGGATGGCCCTGAAAGGTGGAAAGCACTTGGGAAGTTGCAGGCAATATTTATGGGGTCAATAAAAAGAGGGTTATTTTCTAAAATGTGAATGTTGTTTGGATGAAGCCCGCTTTAGGCGTTTACATCTAATAGCTGCTTGTTTACATGTTTGCCTTCTTTCTAACTTAAGCCACTTTAATCCCGTGACTGGAAACTCTGCGTGCTGAGACTGAAAGGCAAAAGGTCGTATCGCTGTGGAACGTTGGTAGTAAATGGTAAGAGTGCAGCTAAACAGAGAAGCAGATGGAGCAGAGGGGTGTAGGAAAGCGAACTGGTTAGGCAACATAGACCCGTGGGGGGGAGAGAGCAGCTGGGAGAGGGACTGGAGAAGAAAAAAGTTTCTGATAGAGGCTGTGGTTGTGAGAAAATGTCATGTGTAGACCTTGGAAAGAGAGGGGAAGTGTAGGGATTAGGTCAGGGGGAGGAAACCGTGAGTGGGACTTGAGAGGCAGGAGCGCTGAGTTGGGATGGCTTTCCCCTGAAAGAAAATCTTGGTAGACAAATAGCAGTTGTTGGCCCTGATAACAGCATCTCCTTTGGGCTCAAGATTATTTCTTTGTTCAGGAGTAGCAGTTCCCAAAGGGTTGCTTTCAATTAAGTAGTACCGATTGTGGTATTTGGGGCACAACTGTCTGTATTTAAACATATGTGTAGTTGTGGAAGGATGAAATGGTCATAGAAGACAATCCCCTGCAGGAATCTCGGGCCAGATAGAAGTAATGAGTAATGTGAAAGTACAGCTGCTAACTAAGTTCATACAAGCTGACTTCAACTTGTGTTTGTGGGTGAAAACCTCTTCTGAATCAGTCTCTGATGCATTTCCACTAGTGGCTGTACCTGCTGAGTGCTCGAGGTCTCCCGTGGTACCTGCTGCGTGTTTCTAAGGGCTCAATTCCTTTCTAACTGTGGATTTCTACTGTATGACTGTGGGTGGAAACCTGGACTTTTCTACTACATTTTCTACTACATTTTCTACTACTGTTCTACTACGTTGTTGTATTGTACCAAAGCAAAAATGCTGACATGCTCCTAAGCTGCAGTAACCTCTTGGAGCTTTAGAAGGAGGTTGGACTAGATGATCTCCAGAGGTCCCTTCCCACCCCTACCATTTGATGATTCTGTGATTCTTACTCTTCAAGGTTTTGAAAACTGATACCGACTGTCCCTTATTCTCCTTCAGAGTGTAGATTTCCAGCACTCCATATGCATGAGCTAAATGCTCTAAAGCTTGTAGGTCAAGTGCTGTTTCTGAGCCTGAAGAAGGGTATTCACAAAAGCTGACTGGCTCCATCATACCATCAGCAGAAAGGGGGAGATTGCTCCATGGGATGGGAAGTTTAGTGGCTACATCTACTGCATGCTCTAACTTGCTTTTAGAAGGACTGATGACTACACAGGGAACCAAGGAGAGCAGTACGTTACGCTAAAATGATTATTTGTGAACACCCTTGGAAATAGAATAGTCCGTACGCTGTCATTTACAAATTCCCAATTTGTTTTCCACTCGTATGGCTTCAGCAGCATTAGGTAAAGTTGGCTGGTTTAGCAAACATTTTTTGTCATTACGTATATTTGCTATTACATTCTTCAAGTGTAAATCATGGAAAAGTAAAAGCATTAAGCAGTTGAATAGTAATAAAAATATCTCAAGCTGATGTTCTAGAGATGATAGATATACAGCCATTTACAGAAGAGAGTAAAACGGAAGAAATGAGAAAGGAATATCAGTTGGGGAAAATCTTACGTGTTCCTGCAGTTTTTAAAGCTGCCGTAAGTTTTAGCAGTTTTCTTTTTCAACAAAAGAAATGAAGATTTTTTCGATGTATGAATTTAATAAGTAGGTGATACTACGGAGTTTTATTTACAGCTTCTTTTTAACTGCAGCTGAGTATATGCTTGAAGTATTTCTTGTTTAACAAAATAAAAGCTGATAATTTATCTTTTAAAATACTCCTTTGGGATGCAGAGAGTTTTCTTTTAGTTTCTAAACTTTAAGAAGATGTCCCATGAATAAACAATGTTTTGCAACTTTTCTCATGGATTTTGTTCCTTCTGGTGAGCTTTTTAGATGATGTGTTAAAGTGGAACATGTAATCCTTTTTCACTGTGGTTTTTTAATAGAAGGCTTTCGCGTGTGAGTACAATACTGTTCATAAATAATCACCATCCGTTATTAAATAGATGATGTTAATAGAAGATTCTTCACGCATTCATCAAGCATCTTAATTAACGTTGGTAAAACCTGCTGTATACCTTGGGAAATAATGCAAGATTCAGTTCCAGCTTGTTGGCTCTTTATCAACCATCCTTAAAGCTGCTGGCCATCAGGGTCTTATGCCTCCCATGCCTCTGCTCAGGCTTTACCTGTTGAGTATGATTGTGATGACAAATTTAATGAAAGCTCATATATGGAATAATACTTTTACACCATGGCAACGCTATCAAATATTACTGCTCTTCCTGCGCTCATTTTCTTTTACTGGCCAGAAAAGAGGTTTGTGACTGGGGACTGAGAGACCTGTGAAAGCAGAGAACTGAGTTTTGGTGGTGGTGGTGTTTTTTTTCTTCACTTGATCTATAGGTGCAGCGTAGATGGAAAGTCCCAAGACAGAAAGTATGCATATGTTAAAATTAACTAGCACTCCCCCTAAATAAATAAGCAAACCCCTCAAATAAGCCAGCTTTGACAGGAAGATACATAGACATTTTTCCCCTCTTCTCAATAGTAGCTCTTCAGTTCTCTTTCATGTCTTCTTACATTGAGCCAGCTGGGGTCACTGGGACAACTTTCCCTATCAAAGTCGTAAAAACATCTACTTTCCTCTAATGATAGACACCATTTCTAAAAGCATAAACCCTCTCGTGCTCTGAAGCCAAGAGCGTAACTGGAAGCCTGGTTTCTAAAAGCGCGGCTGGGGGCAGATCGGCGCTTGCTGGCTCCAGCACCGGGCTGTCGCAGCGGATCTTCGCCGGCATCGCTCATCCCTCCCCAGTGCTCGCGGGTCGGCTGGGCTGGGCAGGGCTGCTCCCGGCGAGGGTGCTGGGTATGGGCACCCGGGGAATTTGGCTGACAGCATGAATAACCGGCTGGAGGGGGAAGGTCAAAGTATCTGGTAACTGGGCCTTCTAGTACTTTCCAGCGGTAACTGCAAGAGTATTAATTTTGGCTGTCAAAACAGACTGAAGCAGTACTTAGGAAGTGGAGATTATTCATTTAAATTACGAAAAGGCTAAAGTTACAGTGATGGATGTTTTGGAGGATGCAAGAGGGGACTTAAGTTATATTTAAATATGAATCCACTGTGAAGCTGTCAAAACATCCCTTACAGTAGGAAGTGAAATTGCTGAGCTGCAAGATTTGTTTTCTGAAACTACACTTAGGACGTATCCAGTCTTCTAGTTCTATGGTATTTCTCAGATTAGGGAATTTAACCTTTTTAAGGCTGGTTGTTTAGTCAGTGCTGACCCTTGAGGTGGTTGTGGCATGAGAGCTTTCCATGCAGCTCTGAGTTTCGGCTGGATCCCGTGGGAGGTCTGTAGGTTGCACGAAAGAGGCTTGAACCTCCAAATGGACATCCTCTGGAATTATTGATTTTGAAGAACAGGAAATACAGGTTAAGTGCATTTATTCTTCTCCAGAGTCCTTTGGGTCCACCAATGGTTGAATTTATCTTTATGAAAGGATGTTTTGTGCGCTGGATGTAATGCGTTTCAAATCTCAGCTTCAATGAGATGGCGGAGATAGAGTATATATTAATATCCTCTCTGTTACAAAACTAACAGGGACGGTTTCATTTCTAGTTCAGATTGGTTTTCTTCATTTTAAAGAACTATCTCAGGTGCTTCAAACAAAGACAGGTTTGTTCTTTGAAAGATTAATTAGGCAATTGTAATGGTGGAACCTATCATCTGATTGCATTAATCAGAGTTGACTTCATCCTGCCCTATGAGATGCAGTGAGTGTGGGTCTCAGTGGAAGCTTCTCCACCTGAGAAACTCCCAGGAGTTTCTATCTTGATATCCTTGATTAGATAGTACTTTCAGGTGAGCACTGTGGACTCAGGTACAGCTGTGGTGTGTTTACTCATTGAGATACTACTGCTTGCTGCAGTTCTTTACAAACCAAGGGGTTTTTGAAAGACTTCGTGGCTACAGACATCTTGGCACAGAAAGAGACCTTGTGAAAAGCACGTTTGTTGTCTTGCAACAAAGTCATCTTTTTTTAAAAGACATGACATTCTTCTCTAAGAACATGCATGATTTGCCGTTTGGTAAAGTTTGTATAGTTTTTCACGTTTCTGTGCGGATTGCAGGATGCTAAGGAGTGCTATGGTATTCACCACCGCCCCCAAATCCCGTTTGTAAAAGGTAGGTGAACACAATGAGTTAAAAACTTGTCTTGGATTCACAATTTTCCTTTTTGGAGAAGATTACAGTTTTTGTCTGTGGTAAGACAGAATTTCTGTTGTCTGCAGTGCACGTTACGAAAGACAAAGCTGGCTGATTGGTGAATTCAGGAAAAACCAAGTAATTTATTCCAATATTTTTAGACTTTTAAGTGCCAGTATCTTTTACTAGCATCAATCCTTGCTTTATGGCAGCTGGTTTTCCACTTTCTGCAGTGGTCACAATGTCTTCCAGTAAGAGCCACCAGCACTCTCCTACCCCGTACAAATCAGATGGCTTTCAGTATTAATAGAATGTAAACTAGCACTTTAATGAGATTACTGGGATTAGTTATCTGGATGGAGAACATTTAAAGTGGCCTTGATTGAGGTCCTTAAAATTATGAAGTAGACAGTAAAGCCATTATGGTTAAAGAGGATAAATGATAAAAAGAAATTAAGATACAAGGAACGAATGGATTTATGTTTTGTGTATTTCAAAATAAATAAAGGCATGATACTGCCTTGTATTTTTCTGATCAGCATAGAAGTTTCCTTGTGGCAGGAGGCAAGAGACACACACCATGAAATAATTACTTTTTAAGAAGGGGGTTTCATAACAGTAAGGAATACTTTGGCTGTGGAAATCAAGTGGAGGAAACATGCATGCTTACTCTCTAAATATTTCCATATAACTCTGCGTGTGTCTAACAGACTTATTTAAGAGACCTTTCATCTCAGTGTCTTTATATCCTATAAAACAGAGCATTTAAATTAGCAGCTTATACTTTTTCTTCCAGTCCTTTTCTGGTTTAGAGATTCTTTCATTGTGTCTCAACCCTGGACTTTTTGTTAGGGTCCGTTCTCCTCCTGGTGTTATTCTTCTGTTTGGTTTCCACCAGTGTTTTTCTACACTTGACACGTTTATCTCCATGTTTCTGCATATTTCTCCTTTCTTAGCGTGGACTACTAGAATGATTTTGGTTTAGAGATGTGGCAGGAAAAATCTGTGGCCTCTAGCCTAGTTTTCTGTCCATGTACACTCACAGCTGTCCCATGCTTGAATTATTAGCTTCTTTCTTTTGGTGGGAAGGAGAATGAAGCCATCCCAGGTGGTGCATGTTTTGCTGTGCCATAGCTCTGTGCAGCAAGCATTAGACCAAAAGGACCAAGTGGGAGATACAGCTTAAGATTCAGTGGAGCGATGAAGATCCTGCTTAATCAAGGCTTCAAAATACTGCAGAAATCAACTTTTCCCTCGATTTCACACCTTGGAAGTCATCTGCGCTGAGTTTTATGCTTGGCTTGTGGCTTGCTGTTTCCACTTCCTCAGCCTGATAGCTGTTGTCTAAGGAATATTAGAATTCATCTTTATTTTCAGTCATTCCCCATCCCTCACGTGCAGTATCACACTGTTGCCACCCAGTATTCTTGTTCTACCACGTGAAGCTTTTCTCCTTTGTTCTGGTGGAAGAAATAACGGGGGTTTTTTTTGGTTGTAATTTTCAGTAATTAAACTGATTAGAATTAAACTGGTGGGGAAACTGCATTTGATTACACAGGCAATACAGGGAGGTAAAACTCATCTAACTAGGTTCCTCTCCAGCCTTTAGGCTTTTAATAGCTAAGTTAATTTCCTAGAGGAATATGGGCTGATTGAAGGAAAACCTATAATCATTAATTGTGGTAGATTTAATTTTCTTCAAGTATAAAGAAACAACTGCCTGAGACTTCGGGGGAAGAAAAGAGCCATGCTCCTGCGCAGTCGCTCCTTCCAGCCACACTAGTACGGTTTTTGCTGCCCGTAACAAATTCTGCTACAATTTTTGGACTGTTTGTGGTTTAGAAGTGATGTTCTTGGATCATGACGTTACTAGAGATAAATGAATAGGATATTTTTTCCTGCAAATCATGACCGTAACCTTCTGCTCTGTGTTGAGTAGCGTAGGTTTTGTATCGTAATCTATCATCTAACGCTTCAGGGACATAAGATCTTCTCTAGCTATCCACTGAACCGTTTCTGTGCTGATGTGGTTATAGAATATGAGATTGCTGAAGTTGCTTTCCAACAGAAAACGGAATTTTCCATATTCAATTCAGGGATTTATTTTTTTTTTAATTGTCATTTAATTTCTTTCGCCCTGATGATTAGAGCATGTGACTGATATTTTGGAGCCTCTATCAATTGCTACTAGGGAGGTAATTTTATAGAGAGCTTTAAAAGACATTTCATCTTTTTCTTTCCTGAGCAGCTGTAAAAAATACTGCACCTGCCTCACAGATGTGCTTATATATAGCATAAGATGTCTGTAATATTCTTTGACATTACTGGTCTCTGTATTCATATAAACAACATTTGTACTTTGCCTAATTCTGTCTTTGTTTAATCAATAAATTTTTCAGAAGTACTCAGCTGACTCATAAATCACACTGGTAGTATTAGAATGCTGAAATGAAGTGTTTGCTAGGCACAAATGAGATTATAGTATCCTTGTTTGTGTTTCCTCGATGTGCAATAGATCACTGTGAGTTACATACTAATCCTGGATGCAAAAGGTCTGTATGAAAGCTTGCAGCTTCGTCAGATTTTGAATTTTCCTGACATAAAGTATAGAAGGAATAACTCATTAAAATACCGACTTACTGAAAACATTTTTTCAGACAGTTGCTCTAGATGGGCCATGTACATTGCAGCATTTGGAGAAAAATGACTAACCTTAGAGCACACCCGTTCATCCTGCTGTGGTTTTTGTGCTACGTGTATTTGTCTCCCTTTTTGCCTTACAGAAAGATAGGTAAAACCAAAACCACGGAAGTGCTTATTTGATCCACACTTTAAAAGTACTCAGCAATAAGAAAAAACTAAAGGAGCAGCATATTTCAAAGTGATTAATCAGCTTCCCCAAATTTATCTGTGGTCTGACCGTCTGTAGAAATTGTAGGATTATATTTTTTTACTTTATTTCCTGTGTCTTAAGCTCTGATTAGTGAGCTACAGTCCTTTTTATTGAAACTTTCAGTAAGAATACCTCCAACAATTAGGTGCTATGGTACACAAAAAAACTTGCGATGGAGTTCTGTTCCAGGCAGAAGATCAAATTTGTTTGCTTACTTGTTTTACACAGCGGTACTACTCGTGGGACAACGGGCAAACTGTTACTAGAAGCAACAGAAGAAGACATTAGCAAAAATAGCAAGTACAAGCAGTTCTTGCGGTTTTGGGTAGCGGTTATAGCTGAAAGGATTTGTGGTGGAAGTGCTTGTGGTGATGATGGTGAATTAACCACAAGCATCCTTGCCACCAGAAGGTGAATCACATCATCTGTCTTGGGTTCACAGAACACAGATGTCCCCGGCTGCGACCTGGCAGTGCCTACCCGTCCTCTTTGGCCATTTAGGGAAATCAGTCTTCTGCATGTGCTCCTCTGCTCTGCATCCAACAGTCCTGTCTACTCCAGACAGCTGCAATACATTGTACAACTGAGAACAGGGCTACCTGACAAGGGCAGCATGAGACCTGCAACATACGGGTAACATTTCCATCCATATCTACATTTGACCAGTGGAATTAGCAGGAAGCAAGGATGGGATATTTTAGGGATGATGCTCTGGTGCATACACGGTGAAGTTATTGATTAGGTGTTGCAGCTTGCTGGCTTCTCTTTCTGCATGGCATTCTTGGTGCGTGACAGTGCAGGCAGCCTACCCTCCTGTTGCTCTCCTGAGCAAATGAAAGATTCTTGTCCAGCCTAACCTCAGTAAATTTTTCATCAAAGCCTTAATACCGTTTCTGCCAGGTATTATCTGCTTGAATGCACAGCCTTCTAACAGCAGTGCCTGTTTACTGCTTTTTTTTTGATAATAGCTTTAATCTCCTTCATCATTAAGAAGCGCTTCTAATCTTAGCGTTAAAGAGGTGTCTTAAGAGTGTAATAAAACTGACTCCTTGCTTTATTTCTCATGCAGCTTTGGGGTACCCAAGGGGCAGGAACGCAGCTGATACGCAGGCAAATAAGGTGCAGGGCACTGGTAGGCAAGTAACTGAGCAAGACAGCTCCAACCTGACAATAGTTGAGATAAATCATGAACTGTGAGCATCTGCAGCTAGGAAAGATTAGAACCAACCCCCTGAAACAAGAGAGGAACTGAGAGTTGTCCCACACAATCTGAAATCCTGTCACTGCCTGGGATTTCATCTGGACTCTTGCCTTTGTCACACCTTTGAAAGTATCTACAGGCCTTCGCTTCATTTTTGGTTACTTGTGATCTCCCTTTTCTTTAAAGTTCTTGAATAACGTTTTCTACGTTTTCAGGGCATGTGAAAATGGTAAGTTAACGGTAAAAATACTGGGTTTTTTTCTGTGTTTTTTCAAAATGTAGATTATGTTTCTCCATTTTAAGACATGTCATGGATTGTGTGTTCCAGGAACAGTAAAATGGAGAAGATAATTGATCTCTCCCTGACTACTCTGACTTTTATCGTAAAAGGGGCAATTTCTGATTTCTCTAATAGAGTAAGTTGGTGGCTACACTTTGTTCTTAAGATTTTCTATGGTCTTCTGAAGATTTTTTCTTTAGCTTGTAGTTGGTAACTTTTTGAATCAGTCAGTTAAGATCAAGTATGGATAGTATGTTTGCCAACAGCATACAGAAAGATTTAGGACAGCGTTCTCATGGACAGTGTAAGATGTCCAGTGCACACTTTACTGTAATGCATTATTCCTGGTTTGACTGAAATCCTGAGGTGATTAAGTCCCACTTTCCCATATAAAGAAATCCGTGACCATCGTTACCCAAATATTTAGCCCTATAGCAACAGGTTGAATCTCTGTTGGAAAACAAAAAAAGTACAGTAAAATACATAACCAGATTCTCTGCTTCTTCTGTAATGTGGCTCCCACTGACCACAGTGGGAGCTGCTTCTAATTTCAGGCTATATAAAGCAAGGATCATTAGAGAGGTGACACAACACGTTCATATGCAGAGCATGGGGAATTCACCCAGTTGGATACATTTTAAAGTAGACCTCACTTCAGTACTTTACTTACAAGGCTCTTCAAACCCTACATGTCCGCGCTCGTCGCTTGCAGGAGCTTGTAATTCATTGTCAAAACCTTCCTTCCAGGCTGCTCTTGCAAAAACAGTGCAATAACACCTTGCCTTCCTCTAACTTTGCGGCAGAATTTGCAAGTGAAGTCTTGTCTGCATAGCTGGAAAAAAAGAGTGAGGGCTGATTTTGGTAGGGCACGAGATGTGCCTCTCCCCGACCCTCCCTTTTTTTTCCTTCTTTTTCAAAACTGAATATTGTTCATGAGCGTTAGTACCCGAAGAAAAAACCAGCGGTGTGGGTACTTACTACTTCTGCTCCAAAATACACCCGCTGAGGTCAGCCCTGCAGCTGTAGCTGGGCTTGACCTTGCTTCGGCTGCCTTTGAGGAAATCAGAAGCCCGGCGGGGTGTGCCTGCACCACGGGGTACCTCTTACTGCTGCCTGCCCTACGGAAACGTGCGCGGTGCTGCTCTCAGGGCAAGGCCCCGGGTAGCTTCTTTTCAGCAGTGGCCTTTGATTTCATAACGAGTTAGGGGTTTTTATTGTTTTGAAGCCTGAATGTTTGAAAATCAGTGTTTCAAGACTGAAATATGTTTTTTTTTTATGACCTTTTGCTTTCTCCTTGATTTTTCAGAGCATAATTGTTGTCTTATTAAAACTTTTTGCAATCATTTTCCTTCTCGAAATCAAATGTTATGCCATTATTTCCTAGAGAAGGAAATGGAAATTAAATCTTGTGATGAGCTACGCCAGAAGTACCACATCGATGTTTTAAAAATTAAATAAAAAAATAAGAAGAGGCTCATAGAGTAGTGTTCTTGTGTACAGGTGGACTTTGGGAGCTGGCTGTAATTTTGAAAAGACGAAAGCACAAAGAACTTCACTCTAATTTTTTTCTGTTTTCCAGATAACATGTTCTAGTACCTTTGGGATACTGGAAAGATGCATGAATTATATAAATGTCACTAATTATCATGAAATAATTACTACCAAAACAGCTTTCCTAATTGTGCAGGTAGAACCTAGGACTACCTCTTATTCTGTTTTGCGTAGGCTTTTAAATATTGATGATGACTCTACTTAAATGGATTAATTATATACTGCAGCACTTTGATTCCCTTTAATGTTACATTTACAAACCACGCAAATGGCCTGAATTATGAGCTGAAGAATTGGCTGTAGTAGGCCTGAATATTTTTTTTCCCCTCGTTATTCTGCCCTGAAATAAGTCCTGTTGCTTTACGTTTCAGCTCAGCCATATTCTAAAACACCTTGATGATCTAGAAGGCAACTTTAAGTGGTCAGGCAAACCACAAATTGACACACAGAATGGATGAAATCTTAATTCTTGGCTTTCCCTTTAGCGTCTGGTGGTGTGCGTGACAATTTATCAACCTGCATTTTAGAATGAAATTATTGCTGCTTTGCGCCTTTCTTACGTTTGCCAGGAAAAATGAGAGACAGGTGAAAAACGAGCGTGCCTTCTGCAAAGAGGTTTGCACGAAGCGTAACGATGGATGTTTCTGTGCTCACCAGCCCGTTTCAGCCTTTTCTAGCTCCTTCCCTTCAAACTGCAGCTTCTGAGTCAACAAGTCTGTCACCTTCTCCCTCAGAAGGATGAGACCAGTCTCCTCAAATAGGTTCTTCTAACTGTCCTTCATGAGGCGCTGATGGGAAACCTCCTGCGTCGCTTTCTCTCCTTCACTTTGCAGTAGATGTTTCTGAAAATAACACCAGTGGATGGGTACGAAGGGTACGGATTTCATCGGTGTGAGTGTGTGAACTGCTGGTTTTGTGGGATTTCCCCTGGAAATTTTGTGCAGAGCTGTGTTTGGGACTGAAAATCTGATGAGCACCATTCTTAAAAACAAGCTCATCTGGTTTTTTGGATATTCTTTTAAATTACACTTTTTGGCTGCGGTTGACTGACTTCCCCACCAAGAAGCAATTGTGGTGATTTGGAGTCCTCAGGCTAGTGAAGTTTAGGCTCCTTTTAAAGCCGGAGCCTAATCTTCAGTCCATATGGAAGTTTATACAGCAGCATTTAGGAAGCACTCTAGGCCAAACACCTTCTCTCATGTTTTTCCTCAGTATATCTTAGTCATCTTCAATTCCTGTTCATTTTCTCCCACTTTGCATTTAAAGCAATTAGTGTATTTCACTGTAAGGTAAAAAACCTGTCATTTTACTCCTTCTGCTTTGAAGCAATGCCTCTGATGCACTCTAAATTTTAAATGCCAGGCTGATAGCTCTTGTTTCTATACTGCGTTCACAGTGTGCTGCTATGGCTGACTGCTGCCTTCCCCATGCTGGGTTTTGTGGGCTTGGTATTGTTGTTTTTTTAACCTTCATATCAGATTTCAGAGATGCTTTGCATATAACTGATTAAGCTTAATGGGCGTAATATATAACTTTAAAAAAGTAGCTTCTTGCATAAATGCACATTATATATTGAGTTGGTAATGTATTAGAAGGAAAATAACTGAAAAGTTATGACAGTTATCGTTTCCTTATTGAACTCAGAATGTTGCAAAGGCAATTTCCTTGACAGGATCAACTGCAGAGCACTTAATAGTATGCTGGGGGTTTTTTTTTCCCCTTAGTCTACCTATGAAATACCCTGATTTTTTTCCCCCCTCAATCTACCTTTGAATTACCCTTTACAAGCTTGAAACTGGAGATAGTGATGCTTTGTTTGCAAAGCTGGCAAATCTTAGTTTTAACAATTTGTTCTCTATATAGAGCATATATCTCATATATATATGTATAAAAGTGTATTTGTTCCCTATATAGAGGGGAGTAGAACAGTGCAGGTTGTATGACAACTAAACTACAAAGCCATTTTATTAGTTCCAAATACAAATTCCTGTACTTCTAATTGCACATAGCCTTTGTTAGGTTTATTTGTCTTCAAAGCAGGAGGAATTAGTAGTGTGCACTTTCTGTATCAGGGAAAAAAGTAAGGTGTGGAAAATTTAGTCCCTTTCTTTTCTCTCCCACATCACTGGTCTTGCTAAAACAGCTGGTGGAAACTTGATAAGCTGAACTGTTGGTACTTTTTACTAACAATAGAGTAAGACTGAGTAGACATTCACTTCTATTTACAGAGGTGTTTTGAGGGCAGAAGAGAAGGTTTCTTAATACCTGGAAGTTCAAGTCTTTGAATGTGTGTCAAGAGTATGATGTGGTCTTCATCACCCATTTAAAGCAAGCAAACTCCAAAGCTATCGGGCTAAACTCAGAAGGATCTTAGGAGCCTTCAGGAGCAGAGTGGGTCGAGGCCGGGTCTTTGGCCGATGAACGATTACTCCAAGGAGTCCAAGCAGCCAGTCCTCTGTGCTGCCCTTGCGCTCAGGCCATAGCCACCTACGTGAGGCTCCAGCTTGTGCGTGAGCCAAAGGATTCAATCCCAGTTTGACTCTGTGGTGTCAGTCCAGAGGGGCGAAAGCCCTTTCCAGGTGCAGAGAGAAGCGACTTGTTTGTAGAAATCTTCTGCGCTGTAGAAAACAGTCAAGTAAATTGTTGCTGCCCGTATTCCGGGGCTGTTTCTGGTGTACAGTTGCCTGCACGTTTTTGTCGCACCCTCCGTATTGAGTAAGTATCTGAAGGCTGTATTTACAGAAGGCATTAGAGGTGTCTGAAGATGCTAATAGTGGTACTTACTGAGGTACCTAAACGTTTTAAGTCGATCTGATTCTGTAGGCTGAGTGGTTTTCTAATTTCCAGTAGTCTCTGCTTTGCATCATTAGGTACTTACATAACTCTGCAAATCTGGCCCAGTTTGTTATTATAATGTTATTTCACCTCTCCTGACTGCTGTGGCTTTGTGAGCAAGGAAGTGTTTTGAGTAAAGTTAATTATATAGTGGTGACTATAGTGTACTATTTTGTGTATGGCTGTTTTTATTTACTCTATACACTTTGAAATTACTTCATGATCTTTAAGCCTAAAGCTTTTTACTTTAAGGCCCCCAAACACGTCTCGTGTTAAAAGATGGTTGAAAGTACAAGGTGCTCACTCTTCTTTGTTCTCTCTGCTTTCTTGAAAAAAGATCAAACAAAACGCACTGACAGGTAAGGATGTCTCACAAAACATGTAGAAGAAATGTAGCTTCCCGTTCCATAAATTACTGGTACTCTGCTCACCAGCTGCCTGTTATGATGTTTTATTGATGAATAAAAATGGTGTCTGAGGCAATAGAATGCCTCGCGTCTTACAACACTGCCAGTTATAAAGATGTCTTCTTGAATACATTTCACAATTAGAAAGTATTGACAAAAATATTTAATCTTTTTTACATCAAAATAAGCTCAAACATCTGCTGCCAAAGTCAGACAATATCAAGTAATCTTTTAAAAGTATATTTTTATGATACTGACAGATGCATGGCTACATGACATAGATGTCAATTTAAGTTACTAGTGCCATTAATACTTGACAAAGACATGCTCCCAGAAGAATTTACGTTTTTAAAATGTTGTCAGATGAGTATATGCCAACAAAAAGTAACCAGAGTTATTCAGCTGTGTTGTTAACAAAGCTAAAAGCATGTTATCTCCAGAGACATCACAAAATTGGTATTCACATCTCCTCTATTCTCTAAATTCCACAGAATTGACAGCAGAAAAATAATTACATGTCTGCAAATGTCTGTTTAAGCAACCCATACCTACATCCTTTTTCACTTTTTATACCTTTTGGCTTACAGCGCAGAAAGATTTTCAGATTCATTGGAGATGAACTTCTTCAGCATTCATTTTCTTTCCACAAAATTTCAAATAATCCTACTTCTTGGCAAGGATGCTGTTGTAAAGAGAACGTTGAGGAAAATGTTAAGACCTGTGCCAGAGTTTCTGGTCTGCTTATTCAGTCAAAAACGTGTTGGAAAGCTATAGGACTTAACTCATTAAGAAGACTGAGATTTAAAACATCCACGTCCAGTTTTTATTTGTCAAATAGGCTGGTATATTCATTATTCAAATTCGTACGTTTTAGTAACCTGAGAGTCCATTGTTGGTATTCCATAATGAGAAACTAAGCTTACTTTAAATTCTTTCCCTCCAGGTTTTTTCTTTTCCTTTTCTTTTCCTCTCTCCCCACAGAAGTGTTTTGGAAGGAATTTTCTTTCTTTGAGCAAGAGTTGAGTTCTCTGGGCAGACCAGACCAGCGTTCATGGAGTTTGTTTATTAGCACTGTCCTGGTACTGCTTCTCTATGTTAAAAAGCATAAAAGTCTAATGCATTGAGGTGCCAAGTCATTTGAAATACTGAATTTCTGGTTGAATCCGGGGTGATAAACATCTCATTAAGGACTAAATCGTTATACTTGGTGATTAGAGACTCTTTTTTCTTTTAAGTGGATTTTTTTTTTAGACTGCTTTTTTTCTTAGAGATGAACCTGAACTTTGTAGAAACACTTTTTACTGCTAATGCTTTTAATGTATCTAATAAAAAGAAATCTAAACTGAAGGGCTGAAAGCCACATTACTACTTCTAGCTGTCTTTCCATTCGCTGTACTGAGGCAGACTGTGAAGGTGAGAATTGGCTCTCAAAACGCGGAGTTTGACTCCTTTTAAAGTAGTGGTGATGCCCAGCATCTCCTGTGCTGTGATTTGGCTCATCCTGAAGCCGCTATTTAAAACACACCACAGGAACTGCTCCCCAAATACGGCTGGTGGTTATTACTATTATTAATTTTTATTTTTATTTTTTTTAATTGAAGCCTGTGTTACTGGGGCAGGCAAAAGTACTTAAAATTAGATGGGGTCTCACTTCTGCTGCCTCTTGAGGGCCATCACAAAGTGAGATGCTTTGGATGGGGCTTTATCAATATGTGTTATAGTTCAGCCTGTCAAGGAAGTACGTGGTCTGCTGGCTGCCTGACCACTCCGTGTCATCACTCCTCTTCATATAAATGAGTACATATTAAAATAATAGTTCAAGGTTCGTACTATGAGTGGATATTCACAGTTAACGCCCAGGAAACTATTGTAGACTGTAGTTTGGAAGGACGCAATATTTGGAAGGTTGAGCAGGTCAGCTTGAAAGGGTAACGTTGGGAATGAAATGAGGTGCAGGAGGTCTTTCCCTCACATTTCTTTGGAGCTCCTCTTGTGCTTGTTTGTTTTCATTTACTGTTCTTTGCCTTGGTAACTTGGTAGCGATTCGGTCTTCCTCCTTCCTCCCACCCCAAGCCTCCTATAACTTGAGAATCTTCTACAGCTCTGGAATAGAGAAATAAGGATAAGAAGGTAGTAAAGATGGACTTACAACTTGTCTACAAATGTTGTAATGTGTGCTACCCACAGCTGGGCACACCCTGAGTGGAGGGCTTGTACATGCACCCAGGCTAGTGGTGCAGCTTGGGCGTGCAGTTTGGACTGCATCAAGTTTAGAGGTTGGAAGCTCCCGGAGTCCCACCCCTGGTGTTGGCTCAGAGCTGCCCATGGTTGAACCTCTTGCAGCAGGAGCCCTTTTCCAAGTGTTTTGCAAGACTTAATCGTTTGGGAGCACTGATGGACAAAATGCAGCTGTAGGTTAACGCTGAGGGACTGAGAAGAGAGGCCATGCTTGCTCCTGCATAATGAGGTGATTACAGCCATGGGGCTGTGCTGACCTCCTCTCTGAATCCAGCTGAAAATCCCCAGGTCTGGCTGGGGAGAAGCACTTGCTAGGTGCTAAGTGACAAGTTACTTCTTTAATGGCAAGGCTTTCCCAAAGATGGAAAGAGACGTATATTTTATTGAACCTTTCAGGTACAGGCTGAAAAGTTCTTGCTTTTTCAATGACACGTTATCTTTCTGGGAAGGATGCTGTGCATATAATTCAGTTCTTTTCTGGCGTTATAGGAAAATTGTTTGATTTTCCTTCTAGTATGCAACCTAATTCTTTAAAAAAAAGTGCCTATGAATTATTACTGCAATTTCAATGGCTGTAGTAGATCCATGGCAGCCAAAAATCTATTTGAACTGTTTTTGCTGTTGCTATAGGGAAGTGTGTGATGCTGACTTATACTATATATGTTATTAACAAGTTTTGGAAAGTACTGGAAAGATGAACATTGTCAGGAAAACTTAATGAGAGAAACATAATTCTCTGAGAAGCCATTGAATGGGAGTTTGCAGTGGGGATGTTGGCAGGGCATCAGGAGAAAGTTTTTTAGCAGTGGAAACTGGTCACGGTGAGGTATAACAGGTCTTAGCTGTCTCTCAAATATAATAACCGAAATCCTGGACTCGTTCAAGAACTAGAATGGTAGTTGTAGGTGTATTCTACACGGCCAAATAGAATAAGCTTGAATAGCGGCCTCATGGCAGCAGATGACACTTCGTTACTTTTATTTTCCTCTGTTATGAAGAATGCTGATTTTTATCTCAGATAAACTCATTTTACTGCAGGGAAAGTGAAATTGCCTGCTACAAGAGGCTTTTGGAAGCTGTTACAGAATTATGTGGGACTGTTTTTAATTTGTGTCTTTAATAGTGAAGTGCAAAAAGAAATGTGAATGAGTGTAACAGTGGCACTCTTTGCAGTATGTCCACACATATTTATTATTACTATCATTGTATCTTTTTCAAAGGCAATTTGTATATGGCAGTATTTGTTCCCTGCTAGAACTTCATGGAGGGTAGCCGGGAGTCTAAAGCAGTCTTGTTATGCCGTGTAAAAGCAGAGTAACTGTGACGGTGCGAATCAACACAGTTGATTCGTGGGATGTGGGTGCATGAAAGTTAAGGCTCTTGAGCTGATACAACAGCGTTTGACAGCCAAAAGGGAGGATTTGCACTGTCTTCTCCAAACTGTGTTGCCCTATCTTCTCTTTCCTAGCCACACTGTCCTGCCACTTGTGTATCTCCCCATAAGCCAATTCACCTCAGAGATGTGATGGAAATCTGAACCAAAAAGAATAGTGGGTAGTTTTCAGCTGATTTACTTCTGAAGGAGGACTCCAGAAAGCAAAAAAGAAAGTCAGGCACTTCTTTGAGAATGCCTACAAATGGCTCGGTTTTAGAAAAAAAAAAAAAGATTATTTGCCACGTTTTCCTCCATCTAATCTTGCAAAGTGTTAGAATCAGACTTTGGGAGAACATCCCTCTTAGTCTTGATCTCAACAATTCACTCAGTCAGTGAGTGTAGGAGCAACAAGTCCTAGGGTGGGTAACTGTCCCTGTAGTTTGCAGTTTATTTTTATTTATCAGCTGTGCTGAATATAAAGCTGCATATGTATTTATTTAAAGAGCACTGCATTTTGAATAATTAGAGCTAGCGTCACTGTAAGATAGTAGTATTAATAGTTCATGTTGCTTTTAAAATTAGAGATCTTCGTTATGCTACTTTGATGGGAAACGTAGCTTTTTGATGAAGAGAGTTTCACTGGCACATCAGGGAAAGCTGGCTGCAAATGTTGGAGCTGAAAGTGGATGTGAAGTCAAAGATGTTTGTAGAATATCTGAAAAAAATGAGGAAGACAAAAGTAACTGTTGATTTTTTTTTGTATAAGTCTCAAGAAAGTGATGGAAAAAAACAATAGCAGGGAGTTTGCTGTTTACAGTCTTCTATTTAGGAAGCAGAGGGAAATGATAAAAACAATAAAATACAGAAAGTTTGGATATTGGAAAATACTTAATTTATTTAGTGTATCTTTCTATCCACCCTTGTCCTGAAGCAGGAAATGGTTTGCTGTCTTTCTTCTCCTTTGCTGGTCAGCAAGCAGTAAGAAATACCTGTGTCCATCCCTTATACTCTTCTTTTATACTGTGTTTTATCTATTTTACAATACAACAGGGATTTGCTTCCCACACATCTAAAGGGTGAACACTTTACTCAAGGCAGGCTTAGAAGCCCAGGCTTTCGTTCTGTTTTGCCTAGGCTCTGAAAGGAAAACGTTTGGCATGGCTCCAGCTGCTCTAGCTTAATTTGAAGGACCTTCTTGTATCACCATGCTCTGAAAATTGCTTTCCATAAGTGATTTATCCATTTCTGGCATGGGTAGCTGGATGGTTACAGTGCAGCGGTAATTAAGCATCCTGAGTGAAATCCCAACTTAATTGCATGCAGTGGTGAAACACCCTTTGATATCAGTGGGGCCGGGGTTTCTCATCGTCATCCTCAAAGGTTCCGTGTCATAGAAGACAAGGAGAGCTCCTCAGAGGTTGCATCAAAGTCTGTTTAAGTTTCCCCAAAATGAAAGATTTTTACTTCATTTGATAATAAAAAAGGAATATGATTTATAGAATTATAAATTCAAGATTTTAATTTCATAAGCTATTCAACACCTTGGCTTTACTAACTTTATTGTTGTTTTGTTTAATCGTTAGCTTATATGTTCAAAGATACTGCAAAATAGTGCAAAGGTAAAGACTGCAATTACATTTTACATGAACGATTTGTTTTGCAGTAAATGTTTTTGGTTAAGTGAAGAGTAGCATAGTTACTGAAACAAGAAAATCTCTTGTGAAACATCTTCTGTTTTGGTTCCATCTATTTTTAGGAAGCTCAATGCTAACGATTCTCCTTTTGTTCTTCTTGCAGCTAATTCCAGCCTTCTTGGAGGTGGAGGAGGTGAGTCTTTGCTTAAAGCTGTATTTATTCTTAAATAAGTGTGAAATATAGACTGAGCAAATGTAATGTTTACTTGGTTATAAAACAATATGTGGTAAGTTCAAAAGCTGGAAATGTAAAATTAATAGATGGGAAAACTCACCAAAGTCAATAACGTTTCATATCATCCAGAGGCAGGATTTGTGACTGCTGCTGAATCTGGTTTCCCTCTGGATTAGACTGGGGCTGACCTGAGGCTGACTGAAACATAAAGGAACTGAATGGCCTTGTGTTTCAGTATTTAGGATTTTTAATTTACTTCAAGGGAACCTTGAATGCATGTTAAATACACAATTTTAAAAGAAGTGATCAGTAATTAAACCACAGTAAAGTCATTTTAGTATGAGGCTTTATCTTTGTACCTTTTTTTTTCTTAACTCGGTTGCTTACCTTGTTTTGTTTGCCAGAAAACTCAAGCTCAGTTTCAATACAAATGTTTGGCGCATGTCAGAGATGCTATCAACACGTTTATTAGTAAGACCAAGATACTCAAGTGCATATAGTGTGTATTGTTTCCAAACGGATGCTGTTTTGTTTCAGTAAATTGATGCCATTTTGCTTTTTGTAATACGGTAGCGCTGTGGCCATGAAAGCTTACATGAGCGTTAACAATTCAGGGAAAAAACCCCATGAAGAGCTGGATCTCAGTTTTCTGTGACTTCCTCTGCCTCCCAGAGGGAAGTAGGAGGGCTCTGTTCTGGAAATTTCACAGTGCAGGAGTGGTACAGGCAGCGACTAATCTTCCTTCCTGGCTGGAGTTAAAAGGACTTGATGATCAGAGCTTACATATGCAAGGGTAAAGGAAAGGGCTCTGTAAAAAGACAGAAGATCGCTCTTGCTTGTGAGGTTTGAGGATACGTCATCAGAGCTTTTGTTTTAGCAGCCTCAAGTGAACAGACAGCCCTTATATTTGTGGGCCATGAAAAGGTGATTGACAACTGCGCTCGGGCATCTAAATAAAACTGTTCCTGTTTCGCAGCTGTGTGTCTGGACATTAAAGTACCGGGAAGCCTTACCTGGTAATTCTGCTGAATTAATCTGTTTCTTTTGATTCAAGGTAGTTGTTTGCAGCATACCAGACTTTTCGTTGTTTTAAAGATAATCCTTTAAAAGGTAATCCTTTGCTAGCCGTTCATGTTCCTGTGGAGCCGTTCATGTACCTCCCCTCCAGCGCTTGCTCCCGGCTGGTAACGCCAGGAAAAAAAAAATAATAAAAAAAAGAATAAATCAGTGTAAATGTTCAAATTCCAATCAGGTTCCCAGAGTGCTGCTGCTGCTGAAAGGATTTGACTATTGACTTTCAGTGGTATTTATTCAGCTGGACCATGCTTCAAAAGTTGATGTCCATTCGGCGTGGCACTAGATAACATGGCTCTCCCTCTGCAGCAGATGGGTTGAGCCAACACCATGGGTCAAGTCAGGATTTTCCCTGTATTTTATGTGTTAAAAATGGAGGAGTTTCAATCAAGTTAATTTATTGGCAATTAAAAACATCTCGTCATCGCTCCCCTCCCATCCCCTCCCCACACACACAGTTCCCGGTCTCTGCCCATCAGGGCAGGCTGAGGAAATGGCAGCAAAGGGGGCTGGGGCGGTGTGCTGCTGCACCTTCTCTTCTGCTTCTCCTGCCCTGGTGTCCTTTTGGGCTTTTACCACCATTTCGTACATAAATGTCCTCGGCGGCGGGAAGCTCCTGCGGCAGGTTGAGGTTGGGCGCACGGTGGGTCCCTGAGGGAACCGGCTGTGACTGGCTGTGGGTGGCTCCCGGCAGCCCCACCGCCTTCCCACGCAGGAGATCTCCCTGCAGCCCCCTGTGGCGTGGAACACAATCCAGATCCTTTAATCTCCGGTGCAAGGCTAACAACATCCCCCCTTGCTTGCAACGCAGGTAAAATACCAAATTTGGCTTTTTTATGGCTGTGAATTTGCTTGCTGGTGGTTGAGGGGCTGCGTTTGTGCTCTGAGGTGCCGTGAGCCGCACTTGGGTAGAGTGGCTGACGCGCCCTCAGAGTGCACTCGCTTAGGTTTTTTGAGGGAAAAAATTAAGAATTTTGTTACCAAAGTACTCCCAAGTTTGAGCAGCCGCCATGGGGTATCTGTGGCTCTGTCCTTGGGTGCATGCGTTAACTGTGTCCTTTTGGAGAAGAGAAGGTCTGCGGGCTGGAGCTTGCTCAGGGGAAGCACAAGATGGAGGCACCCCTGGCTGGCCCCCACACCTGCTGTGGGCAGAAGGAGCCCCAAGCCTCCTCTTCTTGGAAAAACAACTTGTTACTAGCAATGCCTCTGTGGAAGGGAATGTTTCATTTCCAGTTGAGTGGCTTTTGGATTTTAAATTTTGGATATATTTCTTCCTTTTTCCAGAAGGAAGTGGCAGCAGTGAATTATTAAGACTTTATTATATATGTAAACACCAAAGCCTTCTTTTGATTGCAGATGCTGAATATTTATGATAATGCATAATGCCAGTGTAGTTTCTCCAATAATGGGATTCAGATCTCTTCAGTAAAGCTAGTTAATTTAATCTCTCTGTCACTGCTGGGGGTATCAATACGTATCTTACTTTTACAGAAAATGAAAACCATAAATTTCTGCTTGTCCAGGCTCGTGCAACAGGTTTTGTGATTTTGAGCTGTTCTGTGTTTGAAATCTTTGCAGAATTGAACACAAGTTAGTTGAAAATAGTTACCTGAACACCCTGATCTAACATTTGCGAATTACTCAATATGTATGTTGAAACCATCTTCTGGAGGAGAACTGTTGGGGAACTCAACGGGGCAGTGTTGTTGACGAACATAGAGCCCTTGGTTGTAAATTCAGGTGCTGTTTTTTTTGAGTGATGGCTTATCGTCCCTGCGTCACCTTGGAGCCACACCAGGGCATCCGTGTACTTTGATTTCCCAGAGCCAGAGTAATGGTTTCTTTTTGCATTCCCTATTTAAATGCTGTCTATTTGTTTTCATGACCATTTGGAATGGAGAGATAAAAGCACAAAAGATACCAGAAACAATTTTTCACAGAACTGTTTAATCGTAAAATCGAGAAACCCACAATAGAGTCTTAGAAGAATCTTTAGTTAAATATAGATGTCGAAGGTTTCTTTCTGCTTTTCAAATAACTCTGAAGCCTCCAGGATTTCATTATGAGTTTGGTGAGTGAGCCTTTTTTCTTCTTCATTCTTTACTGTTTTTAATAATTGATTTTTAATTAGGAGGCATATTTCGCTTTCAGGTCTAGATTTATCACACATTCAGCATCTCACTGCTCCTATTAACTTGCACAGAGTATTATGACTTATTTGTGCATCATGCATTATTTGTTCTGTTATGTTCAACAGCGCAAAGGTGAAAATTATTAAGAAAATTACCTGCATTTGGAGGGAGTGAGGAAAAATCATTTGATATTTTGAGAAAAAGTGACCCCTTTGAAAAAAGTATCATGAAGTTTTGGTTGTTGAGAACTTGAAATGCCCTATTTTGCAAGGCAGTTTTTTTCTTTACATTTTTTTACAGCTGTATCAAGGAATGTAAGTATGTGATTTCATGCACTTTGTTAAAGCAAAGTGAGCAAGAGCTGGGATTTCTCCTCCCACTTAAGGTTTTGGATAGTCTGTGGGGTTTCCAGGGGTTTTGTGCCCCACTGTCCCCACCTCATTTTCAGTTATTTTCCTCGGGGTTCATTTTTTCCTTTACTTTGTTTGCTAACTGTAATCAAGTAGTTCTGCATGCTGATTTCTGGCTTGGCTTGCTTTCTTTGACCTTTAATTGAGGGTGTATTTAAAATAGCAAGCTAGGGATTTTGGTTTTTTCTTTCTCATAAGATTTTTTTGCCTGTGCTACACTTGGGGAAGGAAACATCATCATTTATTACGTTCTGTTACAAACATAATTTTTCTCAGCTCTGTACTTGAAAATGGTAATTTTGTCTTTAAAAACTCTTAAGAGGAGAGAGGTTATATTTGCAGTCTCTTGGAAGCATTGCTTGGACCTAGTTTAAGTTGGTTGCCCCGAAAGATCTGTCTGCCTTTGTGTTTCTTTCCATATCCCTGTCTCTCTTTTTTTGGCCAGTGTAACTATGTCTTTTCTAGGGCTTTTGCTGGCATGGAAAAAATTAATTCCTATATAGCCATAAGTACGTTAGCATATCTGAAATGTAGACCAGACCTGCCTCTTCGGTCTGCCAAGATACGGTCTGTAGGCATGTCATTTTAAGCAACTGTTACAACATGAAGAACTTGCCTTGTGTTGATGATCACAGTAGGGAGCTGGGTTTCTCTGTACGGTATGGGATAGACTCCATTTTTGAAGTGGGATTTGCTTGCCTTCTTTGTTCACCTTTATATCTGTGTTAGATTATAATAGTGGCAAAAAAAGCGTTTTCTCCTGCTGGAAAGAAATTACCACAGCCTGACTTCTGTGGTGGAAAACAGGTTTATTGGGAGGGAAATGAGCTATTCAATGGCCGGAGTCTTTTGCTGAGCACAAAATAACAGGAAGCAGGAGGCAGACTTTGCGCAAGGGCTGGTATGCTGCGTCAAAATGTGAGCACAAGCGTTAGTGCCACATCAGCCCAATGGACTCGCCGAGATACAGGCGTGGACTTGGCATCTCGGACACAGAGTTGGGTGGGGTCGAATATGACTTTCATGGAATGCTTTGGGTTGGAAGGGACCTTAAAGGTCATCTAGTTCCAACCCCCTTGCCATGGGCAGAGACACCTCCCACAAGACCAGGTTACTCAAAGCCCCATCCAACCTGGCCTTGAACACTTCCAGTGGGGGGACATCCACAGTCTCTCTGGGCTACCAGTTCCAGAGCCTCACCACCTTGACAGTGAAGAACGTCTTCCTTACGTCTTATCTAAATTTACCCCCTTTCCATTTAAAACTATTACCCCTTGTTCTATCACCACATGCCCTTGTAAAAAGTCCCTCTCCAGCTTTATTGTAGGCCCCCTTTAGGTACTGAAAGGCTGCAGTAAGGTCTCCCTGGAGCCTCCTCTTCTCCAAGCTGAACGCCCCCAGCTCTCTCAGCGTGTCTTCATAGGAGTTTGTCAGGGACAGCTGAAGATCAGTGTTTGATCATCTGGGTTGTACCACTTGGGTCCAAATTGGTGGTGGAGTTGTTTGTCTTCAAACATGGCTACAGCGGGTGTGTAGCACAGCTATCTTTGCTGCTAATGCTATAGGAGTAGAGGAGAACTGCTGGTAGGGTGCTGCTGCAAAGTCACTGGTCTGTAGACAGCCGCCCTGTCTGTTTGTCAATTAATTGCAGGCTAATGACTTCAAAAAGCCCGTGGTTATCCAGTCAGTAGTGACAGGAAGGAAGAGCTGGCAAAAATGTCTTCTCTTGACATCCCTCCCCTTGGCCGAAGTTTTTATTCTCCTGGCTGTGACTTAGGTACACCACTCACTGTTTCCAGCCACTTTCTGGTGGTTCAATCTCTACCAGAGAAAAAGGAGGTTTTGCACTCTCTGAATAGTAACTTGACATCAACCTACGTGGCAAATGAATATTCATGACACTGAGAAGTGAAAGTTGTACAAGAAAAGATTGGAGGCAGGAATGAGACAACCTGCAAAGCACCCCATAGCAACGCAAAAGGAGGATACTTTAAATATTAGACTGGCCCTACGTTAGGCCGTTCAAAATATATAAGAGCAAGAAGACAAGCCTGTTTTATCCTGAACTAGGATGAGATGCTCTCCATTTTAGATTTCACAGGGCTTGGGCTTGATATTTACATGATTTAAATTGCAAGTGAAGCCAGGGTTTAAATTCAAAGTTCAAATTTGTGCATGACGTGCGCAGAGCATGAGTGCATCCCTTGAGAGGAGAAGAAGGAGCACTGACAGGATTCTTTCATCATGAAAATCAGCATTATTATTTTGTATTTTTTCTCTGTCAGTCTGTTGGCGTGTTCTTGTATCATGTCAAATGCATTTGTCAGGTTGGGGTGTGCTTGCAACAAATGGCTTCATGGAACAAACGTGCTTCATCTGGGATCGCAACCAGCTTCAAAAGCTTGCAGTCGCTTTGTGCACTGCGTCATCACAGCTTAGGTATTTAGATAATAGCTACGAAGGCACAAAGATTTTCCTAGCGAATAATGATCACGTAGACGGACCGATAATTTAAGGCAAATGGCCGTTTCCCTTTGTTGCTAATTAATCCCTTTCTGCTAGAAGATTGCTGTGGCAGTTCTGTAGGGTTGTTAAAAGTGTTTTATCTCTTTTTATTATTTACATGCTGTTCTTTTTCATCTCTGTAAATAGAGGGGGTTTGAGAGGGCTGTAGCCTCCAGTTCCCCCACGGTGACAGTACATCAGGCAATTAAGATTTTAATATTTCTTTCTGTACAGCTGCAATACTAGTTCTATTGGTGGCTCAGTAGCTCAGGGGAGACTGTAACCCTTTCAAGGTGTTTGGTTCAGCCCAAAATCTTATTATTATTTATGAGCTTTTTGTTGGATCAGATCAAAGCAAAGAGTTTTTCTCTGTAATTTAACCACTTTTATAGAATTTATTCAGACTTCCTATGTCAGCAAAGTCGTCCTTTACAGGTCAGTTATTCTTGAAATGTTTTTTCTTTCTTTCTTCAGTCTCCGTAGGTATGTTTGCTTTTTGACTCCTGTTATTGCAGTGGATGTTTCCATGTGGGTTTTAGTTCAGCTTTAGTTAAAATTGGTGGGTTTTCTCATTTTGTAGTGCATCTAGAGGTATAATGATGAGAGCTCTAGAAATAAACAAGCATAGTTTATGGGAAAGGACCCTTAACCCAAACTGCCAGGATCATATTTAAAATGTATGCTCTCGTCTAGTTTCTTTTTTGTTATTATTTTTGTTCACGATACATATTTTGCTCTTTGGCTATACAGGGTGCTAACTTCCTTTCTGCAGTCATTTTTTACATTCTTATAGTTGTGGGTAATAATCATAAACAGGAAGTCTCTGAATTAATTTTAAGTATTTCTTAGTTGTTGCCTAATTGTATCCTGTTAATTACACTTTCCCAGCAGTTACTTAAAAATAAAATAAAATTATGTTTTGCTATTTACAGGAACTGATACAGGTATGTGATCGGGTGTGAAGTTTCAAATGTGTGCATATAGTTATGGATGCATAGAAATGACTTTCCCTAAAAGACTTTTTAAAAATACTTGTTCAGTCTGGTTCTTTAAAGCGGTGCTCCTGTTCCAGGCAGTGATATAGGAACACAATGGCATGTTTCTGTCATGAAAATAATCTACTATTTAGTGTGTTCAGGCATACTTGCTTGATGCTGTCCTGAGCCTTAGAATATTGCTGCCGTGTTGACTTAAAACATCACCTTCTAATGCCCAATTATTTTTCACTCATCAGTTACTGAGTGCTGAGTCCACAACACTCTGAGCTCCCACTTGCTAGTGAGGCCTTTTTTCTTTCTCAGGTAGACTGTCACACTGACTTTCCTAATTTTGTTTCATTTCTTTATGAGGTAATTAGTGTTGGGTACCAACAACTAGAAAATGAACGTAGGCAGTTTCTGCCATATATGTATATGACTTTAAAAAAAATGCTTACATATATGCTTATCACTATATGTATTTGTGGCTGAATCTTGCAGGCTTTTCACAAAGTCAGACTCTGTGTGTGTCTGTATAAATAAAAACAGGGCATTTTCATGGTCATTGAAAAGTTAAGGTGCTCTTGATAAAAATCCAAGCTGAAAAGACAGGCAGTTATGCAAGGAATGTATTTCTTGATATTCTCCTTTTTGTTTCACGTTACGGGACAGAGCTGCAATTCAGGATGAGAGATCGCAAACCTTCCCTAATCCCCAGATACCATATGATGTATAAGGCAATTCATGGTGTGTTTGTTACGTGGATTGGACATACGTTCTAGAAGCATTGAACACTTTTTCCATGAATAGACATAGATGTCTATGCCTCGCATGCATGTCTTCTATGCAGAAAATACAATTATTTTTTCCTTTACCAAGGTGCTGCTTGGGCATCTTAGAATGCTTCTGTTGAGCCTCTTCCCCTGTAGCTGAAGGTGAAGAGCACAGCTCCCAGGGTGAAAATAGTCTGGGAGTGCAGAAGGACACGTGTGCCTGTGTGCTACAGTGAGAACAGAGTAAGTCGGGACACTGGAGTGGATATGTGCTCCAGTCTACAGGGGACAGTTTTCAAAATGAAACATTTGGTTGGTTTCCTCAAAAAGAATCTGTAAATTGGGACACCCATTAAAGGTGTTCTGTTTCACACTTAACAATCTTGACAGTGTCCCTTCTGCTGAGGTAAGAAAGAAGCGAGTGCTGCAGTAAAGACATATTTTGTTAGGCTCAGAGTTAGTGGTGGTTTTAGATCTGTTTTTCAGATTTAAGGTCTACAGCTATTTTCCTTGTCCTGTAACAGAAGTACTGACTATTCAGTAGGAGGAAAACATAAAATGCCATTTAAAACGTTTTTAAAAACACATCTATATGTTTTTACAGCTGATAATAAATAGAGCAAATGAAATAACAGAGTGATGGAGGTACTTGTAGACATAGGGGCACTTTTGAATAGCAGCCCATTTCCTGAAGATTTCACACTGGTAGCCTGAAGTACACAACAAAGACCTTAATCAGTAGCGATTTCCTTAAGAGAATCTCTAAGCCCTGAGCTCTTTACTTTCTACATCAAATGTGTGTACAGGTGTGAGCAGCAAGGCATGGAAGGACAGCACAGAAAACTGGCAACAACTAGTTGCTGATTTTTGTTGGTTACTCTTTTCAAAAGAGTAAAAAAAGAGCGTGTCCAGTAAAATGAAAGTAGGGACACTGTGTAACACAAACACCTCCCTGGGAGGAGGGAGAAGACAACTCGGTCTGCTGATGTGCTCGGGCATGAAAGTGCACATTCCCCAAAGGTCAGAGGTTGGAGGTTGTCATCGTCCTTAATGCCCCACCTACCGTAATGGAAAGAATTTACAATAAGTTTCTCCTTTTTGTTTCTAATGAGAACAATTACTCCTGTATTTTCAAAGAAAATCTTGAGCAAAGTCCAGGATTAAAGTATAGAGGCAAGCAAACCCCAAGAATCGAAATTACTGATACTATAGAAAGAGTTTACGACTCTCTTCTTGCCGCATAGAATGAAGGATTATGAAATCAGTTCTGCATTCACCTCTACCCTATTTCAAATTTCCTTCTCTTTCCACAGAGCTTCACTACTCACTTATTAGTAGCTCCTTGCTGATCACATTTTCCCAAAGTTCCTTTATTCTGTGCAAAACGCTTACAGATTATAACATGCAGCTTTTCAAAGGCCAAGAAAATCTCCAGCGGAGTAGCTGGCAAGATGGTTGAGTCTTGGAAAGATCTGTCCTTTGTTTTCTGCGTGCCTGTCTTCATTCCAGTTTTGAGAACCATCTATCAAACAGACAGAATAAAGTGGAATGAACTTCTGGTATAACAAAAAAAAAAAAAAAGAGAGACATGGTGATTGTTAACAAAGGATTAAAACTCTGGTGTAGGTGGAACTGATCTTTTAAGAGACATTAGTGGAAAACCTGCGTGTACAAGACTGTCTCTGCAGTTGCTCCTCTTTTCTGATAGTATTGGATGGTAATGCAGCTTCCAGCTCCTAATTTTCATTCTAATGCCATACGGCAAGCTACAAATTAGACTGCTCCTATGATATAAGAAACAAAGAAAAAAGCTCCCCACCCTTTTGAGGGCTTCAAGTTTAGCCTGAATGACTTTGTACATTCGATCTAGACCTTATTTTTTTAATCAGTTGTAGCAGGGGAACAGTAAACTGACGTGTGAAGTAACCAGGGGCAGGAACTGCTGAAGATTACTTTGATATGAAATATCAAACATATGATGAACCTCATCTGCATGAGCATTATTATCACAGAATCTAAGTGCTCCACAAACCTTTGGTGCATTTATCCTAATTGCTCGGTAAACAGAGCAGTAATGTTTTCTCCATTTTGCAGTTGGGAAAATGAGACAAGGAAACCGTATGTTTTGCAAAAGGTCCAAAAAGAAAAGAGCAAAAATCAGCTCTCCGAAGGCAAAGCGTAATTCACTGGGGTTTCATAATGGCCACATTCATTTTGCAAATAGGAATTTTGATTCCTATTTGGAAGGAAGAGGGATTTTAATTTTAGTACCAGCTTCGTGGGTAGAAACAGGATGATATTTGGAAAAAGAGAAAACATGCTCTACCGAGAGCAACTTTCTGACAATTAGACCTTAATTGGTTATACAGCAAATTCTCTAAAGGAATGGCAGAAGAAACCGCCGACTAGAAATAAAGTGCTGCTAGCGTTACTGGTTTTACACTAATGGGAGATAAAATTTGAATATAGGAATAACGGGATATATTTGAGACTACCACCATTAATAATTCTAAATATAGAGCAATTCACTGTTCTTATTTGGGGGTTTTGTATATTAAGTTAGAGAGGGCTGTTGACCTTTAATTTGAATTTGTATAGTATCAATAACAAAGCATTTAAAAATATTTGGTGACAGAGAGAATCTTCAAGATTAAGAAAGTAACTAATTTTATTAATGATAAATAATAGCCTCTTGCAACAGCAGAAGAATTTCAGTTATTCTCCCATTAAAAATGCTACCTTATAGTTATGCACAAAATAGTTGATTTTTTCCTTTACAAAGTCACCCTATTTACATCTTTTTCCTTGTTGTTATGCGAATGCTTTGGAATGCGTAGTGTTTATAATTCAAGTTTCTTTGAAAAAACTAATTTTTCTTTTAAAAATTCAGAATCCTATTTTTGCCATTTGGACTGACAGATCTGTAGTGTTGTAGTTTTGGCTACATATACAGTAGCAGAGAACAAAATATTTTTTGTCACACTTCTCCTGTTACAGTTCAGTCTGTTCCTTTTACATTATCAGCTTGTTTCTCTGGGCTTCACAGAGGCATCTGATTTAATTTTTATTGGGCAGGGCTGCAACTTAGCAAACTCATGTAAGCTTCACAAATCATTCACAAATGTGGATGAGTAAATCAATTATGTCTTGGCTGAGTGATCTATGAGTGTATTATGCGCACACAATGTTAAAAGAATGCTATTAAGGTGCAAACCCAAGTACTTAAAGTTAGGAAGTGCCAAAATTAAAGTTGCCTGCAGGCTCGCAGTCTCTATGCATATATGTATTATGATATTGCCTCGAACTGCACAATTGCACAGTTTTTCCAGCTGGAACCTCATCTCAGCCATCCTCTTTATTCAAAGCAAACCCATGTTTTACTTCTGGAGTACTTAACCTCTGCTCTGCAAACCAATATTGGTTCTGGTACTGTATGATGTCATGATTAATTTAAAGACTTTGTAGGTAATCTATTTGTCTTCCCCAAAACAATGGTATTCTCTTCACCAAAAGGAAAAAACAAAGCAACAGAGATTAAGGTCAGAATTCTCATTTTAAGACCCAAGCTGTGCAACAGGGCACTCATTTCTGTAAAGAAGTAGAAGTCCTTACATTTCAAAATATAGGTCTGGAAAATTCCAAGCGATTCTGCAAACTGGAAGTTGTACCTCAGCTCAGGATGTGTAATGCAACATTGTCGATCCTCAGACTGAAATTCACCTTGAGATTCCCACCTTCCTGTTTGCGGTCCCACTACCTGCTTTTCACAGTTTACTGCTCTCTTAATCACACCCGTTCAAAAGTCTGCTGGCCCAAATTTCTATATTAAAGAGGAATTGGTTATAGGGAGGGTTTTTACTCAGAAAATTTCAGACTGTGGTCTTAAAAAGGTTTGCTTTGATGTGATTAAGGAGCAGAGAGCTGATTGAGAGAGGAGTGATGGGTGTGGAAACAAGTGCGAAGGAGAAGAGATGAGTGATAACTTCCTCTGCTGCTGGGCAGATTGTAATGTGAGACCTTGTTCTCAAGCATTTGAGGTGCGAGGAGTGGGTATCCCCTTTTGAACTTCTTACCTCAGTGTTCACTTCTAAAAAACAGAGTCCGTGTCTAGCCAGTCACAGTTCCTTTCTGCTCATGGCACACTGTCTCGTTTCTTTACTGGGAGATAGCCGAGTTGAAGTCCCAGGCCATTTTCCCAGATTGTCTCTCTCTGAATTTGCATGCCTGTGCCTTTTCATTGCTGGCTTTGCTCTTATGCCATATCCTGATCACAGCTTTAGTCACCAGTCCCTCTCATCTTGAGTCATGCCATCTGCCCCCAAATGCAGGTAGTGCCCCGTCTCCCTCCTTTTACTAGGTTGTACTGGGATGACGGCAAAAGTGTTCTGAGCAGGCTGTAATTTGTCAAGCCAAATGAATTTGTTACTTAAGAAAATGAAAGAGAACTGCCAATTTCAGAGTTGCTGTAAGTGAAGAAAAAATTTATGACAGCCTACGGTTATGGTGTCACCTTTGTTTATCTTTTAATCCCGACTTTGATTTCACACGGTTAGCCCAGCCTAGCTGTACCACAGTGGTCGCCCCGTCTGCTGTCCATCGCTCTTAGGAATGAAGGCAGTATTGTCGGTGTTAAAGGATAAAACCCCTGGCGGTACTACCTTCTTTGTATTTCTTCACCCTTGATGACTGGGCAATAATTTCTCCACAGGGATTATTTGTTCAAGGGTGGGGCCTCTGTTCAATCCAGATATAACCCAGCTGCGGTGGAATTCAGCCTCTTCTCTGGGCTTACAAGCAATTAGTGCTTCAGGCAGGGCTGCCTGCCCTCCGAGAGAACAAAAGATTCAGCAGAAAACTTCTCCCTTGAAATGACAGCTGGACAAAGAATCGGCAGCTTTATCAGAAGATTATTTCAAGTCACTTTTTACAGAAAAGAAAAATAGCATGACCTCACCATGGACTGAGATGAGACCTCTTATACGTATAAGTTTATATGTAGATAACCAGTGGAACGAGTGTCAAAAAAAGGAATGTTCTTAATAACGCTGGGTACAGATAACAGTCATATGTGAGTTTTGAAGGAAATTTGCTCAGATGACAGGTCAGTTTTTCATCAGGAGCTGGAAAATTGCAAACATATGATTATTCAAAGCAGATGATATCTGCAAATAGGATATATTAAGCAAATACTGTAAAGTTCATGTGCGATATTATTATCTTCCTCTCCCTTGAGAGTTGATTCAGCAGGAGGAGTTGATTTTTTTTTTAACTTAAAGAAGGTGAATGTTTAGAGGAAATTGTTTCATTATAAAGGAAAAAAGTACCAATGCACATCAAATATTAAATAGGATTCTCTCTTTTTCAAAATTAATTCCCAAATTTGATGCTATAAAATTTTAACAGTTGTGGGAGAGCTCCCAGAAGACCCTTCATTATGTCTCATTATTACAGCATATGTGAGGCCATAGTACCCTTGGTTGCCATAGTTCCTTATTTAATCAAGAAAAATATGTTTCATGGCTGCACAGCTGGGTAACCTTATGTATGTATAGTTTTCTTAAGAAACAATCATATCTATGCCCCATACTATCTTAATGTGAATTTTGCTTCAAAAATTCATAAACCAGGCTTCTTATTCTTTATTTCTTGACTACATGGTAAAGTTTAAGGTCAGGCCACAATGTTGCCTGGTGTTTCTGTGGGTTTTCTTAATAAAGGGAAGGTGTTTTTTCCCCTTTTGGAAGGCCAAGTGTGATTGCAGGCTTTTAGTACTGCAGCATGAGGAAGGCAGAGAGCCCACACTGGTGGGTGTGACAGCTTTGCCATTGAGCATATGGTTGTATGCTTTTTAAAAACAATCAGAATCCTTAACTATGTAGTTTTCTTTCATTTATGTTCTTCAAAATGTAATAGTTCTTATTGAAGAAGTTGTATCAGGTCTCCTCTGGAACTGCTTTGGAATAGCAGCTCAAGTATTATCTAGCTTTAGGTGCTAGCTCTAGTTAAATATCTGCCCTGCCAGGGGAGACACTGTGAGGAAGACTTGTTTAGCTTTACAATTTCAGTGCTAATGTTTAAATAACTTTGCAGGCATGAAATATCCAGGAAGGCTGCTGTGGTCTCTAGGAGCTTCTTAGAGCAAATTAATGCCCTAATACTCAGGGAATATTTACAGTTTAATAATTGAGGAAAGTTGATTAAATATACAGAGCATTTAAATATCCATTTTAAGCTCACATTAATTCCTGACAAATTAAACTTTCTTGGCATTTAGAGAATTACAAACTTTGAGCAGCCTTACGGCGGCATGCCCATTTTCGTGTGAAATAGCACATCGGGGCTCAGAAGGCCATGACATACGTGGTGGTATTTAGTCACACTGAGTCTCATCTCCCGGGGTGGTGGGATCTGAAGATGTGTGAGCGCCATTCCCCTCAGCTAAGGTGGTAGAAGACAGCTGGCACACTTCTTGTTTTATTATAACTGTGGGGATCATTTCTATCCCTCATGTGACTCTGCACACAGGCATCACAGCTGCTGATCTTTAGCAGGTCTGGGGAGGAGTATTCCAACTATTTGAAAAGATTCTATATATAATCAGAGAGAAAGCAAGGCTGGATCAGACAGTATCACTTTGGTTTAGGTCACTCCTGATGGATATTTGTCAAGCTCTTCCATGTATTCTTGCGACTCTGCAAATTCTGTAGGCGTTCTTTCCCAGCACATCGCTATCATTATGCCATTGAAACATTTTTTTCCCCTGGAATCCTCAGTTTTGTTGTTTAGTTACAGCTTTAAGCCTGAAATTAAAGGATTCCTGCTTCTTTGGGAGGGGGGAGGTTGCCGTGTCATTCATAATGTCTCATCTGTGAGAAAAGCAGGTGCCTGTGAAGCAGCCCACAGGGCTAATGGTGAAGGATCAGGACATAGAAGAGATTTGTAGACTCATTAGTTTGTTCCAGGCTGCCCAATCTGGTTTTGCTTTTGTAGCACAAAATGTCTGTAAACAAAAGTACACCTTCTGAATTTCTGGGGAGAGAGACAAGATGACAGCAGTACTCCAGCCCGCTCCTTTGTGAGTAAATCTCCCCTGGATGCAGTCGCCCTGAAATTACAAACGGGTGCAAATGGCTGTCTCCTCCTGATCTGTGGGAATAAATCAGACAGGAGAGTTGGAGGCTTGGCAGTTAAGCATTTCCATTTGTAGAACACTGACTTACTAATGATGGTAATTTTGCATTTGTTACTACATGCCTAATCTAATTAAGTTTTTCTTAGGGTACAATTGTTGTTTTCTGTATTTAATTATGTAAGCTCCAGGTGCAAATGTTAACAGTAGCTGAATTCAGAAGGAAACCTTTTATCTTTGTGTTATGCAAGACCTTTTTTTCTTTCCTGTGTCTTTAATTTTGCTGTTAAAAAACATGCATACGGTATTTGGTTGTTCCACGGAGTTATATTAACATTTCTGATTGATACACATAGGAAACGCTAATGAGGACTAAAAATTTATATTACTCTTAGTTTAAATGTGTTTAGAACTATTTATGAACGCTACACTTTTGATTCAGGTGTTGCAATAGTTCAGACTCCTTTTCTCAGCTACACTGCTGATTTTGAGGGTTGGCAGCCTTCCCGCACTCCACGACAGATCTGCCCCTGCCTCTCTGCAAAGATCTGAACTGCATTAGGGGTCTGTTGTCTGAATCCCGAATTTCTCCAAGTACTGGTAAAACTGCTTCTGTGACTGCCAGCCTGGCTGTGAACTTTTTGCCACCGTTTCATCAGTGCTTGTGCAAACACTGAGAGTTTTCAGTAGAATTCTTTGCCTGGAATAATAAACTCAAGTATTATTTTTAAAGCTCAAGGACCTGAGCTTTGAAATGATGTAAAAGACCGCTCGGAGGCAAGTGACTCTCAAAAGGTTTTGAAATTACAATGGTAATTTTTGAATAAAGTGAACTGGAATTGCAGTAAACTTTTCCTCCTCTAGATTGGTAATTGTTTGAATCTATTAAGTAAAAATAAATACAGCTTGTATTTTCTAGTTTCTAGTAATTCATTAGTAATCTATATTTACATAAATTTGGCATTAAGTGTAGTGGAAAAATTAGAGAAATAATTGATGCGTGTTTGTTGTAAAGTGTAAGGTACCCATAAAACATTCCCATTAGTAATGAAGGAAAATTGTCTACAGAAGCGTTTTTCAGCCTTTTCTAACTCTTAACTGACTATATATTTTGTAGTAGAAGTATGACCTGCATGTACCATGGATTTAAGCCTGCCTCCAGCATGTCTTCTTCACTTTCATGGATTCCTTCCAAGTAGGATTTTAAGCCCTCCACGGACCACAAGTCAGTAGCAGTGACCCGAACTGTGCTACCTTTCGTTTAAGGATCCTGTGTGATCACTTTGCATTGGGCTGTGACACAGGAGTTTACGGTTGACTGTTGAACCTTTTTCAGTACAGAAACATAAAGGTTCACCGATATACTGATGTTAGATTGACAGCAACCATTGTTTTAATTCTTGATTCAGATAAACAAAGAAGCCGTGTCTGATAGTTGTTTTGAATTAAGCTTTCCGGTGTTGTTAATGGTAGAGATTTCATCCATCCCGGCCATTGTTCGTAGAGACCTCAGTTGTTTCAAGTTCAGTTTGTTTCTTACCCTTCAGGCTTTTAATTCAAACTCCACTCCTTTGATGGTTTATCACCAAATTTGTTCAGAGGCTTCCATTTTTTAAGGTAGTCTTTTAACTCCTACTGATTACGCATTGCATCAAAGAAAAGTGGTTGAAAACTTAAAAAACCACAAATAAAATATACATCAATGGGTTGCAGTAATGGATGCCAACATACTGTTTCTTCAGCAAGAGCCCTTTAGGGACAGAAGACCATGTTTCAGGTGATGTGAAAACTAGGAAGCTTGACGTCTAAGAACAGCTTGCTGGAGTTAGTGGTTGGGTTTTACTAAAAATTAATTTAAAAAAGATTAAAACAGGTATTTTTACTATTAGTTTATAGACGTCTTCAAATTCGTATCAGGATTGATCCCTTCTGGCAACGAGGCCTGCACACTGATGGGAATAATAACTTGTCATTAGTTCCTATAAGTTTTTTGCTTTTGGATTTATTTTTCCATTAGTCCTGCTCCAGGTGTTGGTTTTTTATCCCAGAAGTACAATGATTTATTTGAATCATAATACACAGGCTGTGATATTTCAGAAGCTGGTGTCTGTTTCCATGTAGGGATGCTTGGAAAAAACCACAAAATTAGACTATCTTGCAAAAAACATGCCGGCCTCATTAGGTGCAAAAGTGTCTCAAATGGCCCTTAAGCAACACTCTGGCTTCTCCAGCTTCTCAGCATGAAAACATGTCTAAGTAAGTCATATTATTTCAGGACAGTGAACAGCTTGCTTCAGATCCAGCAACTGTGTTTATTCTTTGGTTTTGGTTTTTCTCCCAAATGAAGAATGTCACTCTGCATTGTTTACATTTACATCTCAAAACAATTAAGCTAAAACAACTTCATAAGATTTGGAGTTGGCTTTCTCTCAGGGAAAGCTTTACATTTAGTTTCTAGAGTCACGCAGTAAATAGACTTATTTTTGTTTTTTTCAAGCTGGTGTGATTGCATATGTGTTCATCTTTCTGAAGAGGTTTGAATGCTGTTGATTTTGAATTGGGCATATTGGCAGGGAAACTTACCCATAATTTCTGTATAGTGCTTTAATTATCTTTATAAGAAGAACAACTAACTGATTTATTGTATCTTTGGGGATTTTTTTTATTCTGTCTTTGGGTATCTCACTGAAATACCTTTTTCATGAAGGAGAATGAAACAGTAAAAGCTTGCTTGCCTTTGAGCACAGGATCAGGTACAAACAGAATCCAGAGACTTCACTCCTTGTATTTTCCTGTATCTGTGTACTACACCCATCTGTGTAATACGTGAAGAGCTTTTCTAGTCTGAACTGAAGTTGAGTTAGAGCAAAATTGTTTTGCTCTAGTGTATAGTCACAGAAATATTACAGCATGGAGGGAACTACTCCATATTCCGTATGTAGGGGGTCAGACCTAGTGTTGCTAAGTTTTTAGGAACCCATCCTGCTCTCTTTCATTCCTTCCCTGTTTCCAGGTTTCATCAACCTACTTCATACAGTCATGGCACACATTGCTGAGCATGTGATCCAATATTGCTTTGCTCCCTCTTAGAGTAGCTGGCACTTCTTCCTCAGTAGGCAAAGCTTTAAAAGTAATTTTCCCTTATGGCAAGCTACTGGGGCAAAAATATAGAAGAGGTTGTAAAGCTTAAGACCTTCTCAGCTTTCTCATTTCTGGATGCTCATTCTGTTTTCTCCTTGTGGGATGAAAGGGGGTGCTCGAGGTGGCTGTGCAAATGAGCTGCCTTCTGTACGCTGGTGCTTCCTCCTGCCATTCCTTAGCAAGAGCAAAGCCTTGTTTCGGCCAAGAACACAGAGTGGTTTGTACCAGATGTGCTATGCGGGTCGCACGCACGTGGGGCTGGACAGATCAGAACTGTTACATAGCTGCTCAGATGGCTGCCTGCCAGAGGGACCTGCCATTCAAGTCTGTATAAAGACCTTGTGATGCACAGGCAACACGGACATCGGTTTTGTATCCTATGTATGGTTTTCCCTGTGCATATACTGCTTGGGCTCTCTGAGGTGGGGACAGTTCCTTACAGACAGTGTCTGTCCCTCATCCTCTGACCTGGGCAAGTTCCCTGTGAAGAGTCCCAGTGTTTTCATATCCCTCCTACTTGCCAGGGGCCAGAGCAGGCATATAGCAGGGCAAATGAAGGCTCAGTCCCTTGCAGATTGGAGACCCTAATTTTCCTTCAGATGCTTGTCATGCCTCTTCCTGAAGGTTGTCTCTGCAGAGCCTGGGGGTGACCTGCTCCCTGGAATGGGTCAGTGCTGAGCAGAGACAGGCATTGGGCTATGAGAAAGGTGCTCCCGGTTCCTGAGGCCAGCTCTGTCACCTCTGATGTTTCCTGTGGCCCTGCTTCCTTCCCCCAGCAGCAACACTTGAGATCAGCGTCATTCCTCCACTGGTTTTGCAAGCCGTGCAACCATAGTTAAGAGGTCTGCTGTCAGCAGGGGTTGAGAGGGCCCCAGCCAGGATTTAGCCACTGTTGCATATACAGTTCAGAATAATTTTCTGCTCCTTTGATAATTCTTGATGTGTTTTATTCAGTTCCAATCTAATCAAGTTAAATGCTTTAGCACATTGTCTTTCTTGAGACTTTTTACAGAAGGCAAGTGTAATCTCTCTTAAAAAGAAAAAAAATAATTCCCCTTTCATCTTTCGAGGGAGATCACTTTATTCATGTGTAGTGACCTGGCTCAACATTTGATAACTAGTGTGTCACTGAAAGTTCCTCATTACGGTCTCAGCTTGCAGACCACCTGGAGTGCTTCATTATTAATGTGAACTTCAGGTTAAATTTTTAGCTCTGTGCAGGTGCATTTGCACTATTCATTGCAGGCTGGTGACACATGTCTAGTGAAGGACAAGAGTACATGGGGCTGAGTGTGTCTAAAAGGCATATGGAGCCCTCACTATTTTGACACCAGCCGTATGAGGAGTGTAAGGACTGAGGCTCGAGCTCTGTGTTGATTATAAATTAACTTCTCTTTCCTTGGCAATCACTCTTTGATGTATAGGCACATAGTCCCCGTGCCTGGAGGAAAGAAGTAAAGAAGTCAGAGAGAGGAGGAAAAAGGGGAAGCCACACTCCAGTTAAAGCCAGTAACGTGGGAAAGGCTTAGTTCTTATTCCAGACATGAATGTATCTTTGGATATAGGTGATAGTTACGTGGCAACCAGGCACTGCAGAGCCGTCCAGATTGCTACTGGTTGTAATGCAAGATGTAAGTAATCCTGTTGATGCAGCTAGGATGCTGTTAAGAGGATGAGTTTAGGAAGAATCTTACATCTTCTTGATGGAAGCTTAATTTTGACTGGTTTTTGCAGCAGGTGCTTTAAACCACCTAAACTCCACCAGCCATCCATCTTTGTCTCCTGAAATCAAATAAGTGACCTACTGAATTAAAGCCCTGATCTTAACTTGTTTGGTTTATAGTCTAAATAAATAAAAAGGCAAAAGATTACAGACTAATGTCGCACACAGAACAACAGAGCTCTGTACAGTTGCCGGGTCGTTCATTGTTGTTCCTGAGTTTTTGTTTGTGGATTATTTTTCCTTTTTTTTTTAAAGGGGGAATTTCTTTGGGGACCATTCTCTCCCCATCTGTTTTTTTGTTTTGTTTTAAAAGAAATATGGAAATAGCAGAAGTGGGAGGAGAGGTGGATTCCTAGGAGCAATGGAGCTGCAAGGACAAAAGGAGATGGGCTGAAAAGGAAGAGGAAAAGAATAGTAACAAGTGTGTGAAAGGGAGTGGGAAGAACAGGAAGTCTGAGTGTGGGATCGAGAGCACTAGGAAACGTGGGCAGGAGTAAATCGGATGGGGGAAGAAAGCTCCTGAGACATGTTGCTGTTTTCTTTAAAGACGCTAGCCTTCTTACAGTAAGATAGCCTCCACTTTACTCATTGAGGAGCAGATCTTGATGTCATCTGCTTAAAACAAGTAGTAAAATACATTAATGCTTGTTTTTAATGAAGAGCTAAAAGCATCAGAAGGTAATTCCTCATTAGGTTAATATTTTAACTAAACATCTCTCTCAAATGCAGAAGGATTAAGGATTTTAGAATCTTACACAATTGTATATAATTGGTGTAGTAGAAATTTTCCTAGTTCTTTTATTCTTACTTGAATATAGGCCACATGTTTTTATTTTATACATGTAAAGAGCAGCGCCGTGCTTTTCTAAAAGGTTATTGTAGCACCTACTTTAGTTGAGTTGAACGTAGCATATGGTCTGAAAGTGGGAGTGTGAATTCTGTGGGGTAAAATTTGAGTGTAGGCACTAGGGTGGTCAGGATAGTCTGCTTTGAAGTGAAAAACTGATAGAAAATCAACAGGTCTGATGACACTGTAATCGCCACAGGCCAGAATTTCATAGAAAGAGCCATTTTTGAAAATGACAGTTTTATTCATAACCCTAATCCATACAGTAGCTCTGTCCAGTTATATCTGAATGCATCAAAGTTGACAAATCAGAGTATTTTAGATTAATGTTTCTGGTTCTGGCCAGCAGCACTGGAAGATGAAATCTCTTCCGGATGTGACCCAGCTCCTGAAAATTTTGGTTTTCCTTTTTAAATAAAAAATAAATTAAGAAATCGTTACATTAGATCTCTAGGCACAGATTTTCTAAATTTGCTGTTAATACAGTGATTTTGCCTTTTGGAGCTGTTTTCAAATATGTGGATGTACCTGTCTTGTAGCATTTTGAAGTGCTAAATAGCCATTTAAAAGATGAAAGATGTCTGGAAATTCATTGAATAGTTTAAAATGAATTAAATAGACCAATTAAAGTTATTTAGTATCTGTTATAGTTTTTAATCTACACCTCAAATATTTATGGGAAAACATCCAAGAATTTGTATGGTGTACTTAAAATGTGTCTGATGAGTGTCTCATGTGAAATAAATTATTTTCATAGCATTTTGGAAAAGTACATATTTAATAGTGAAACGCTTTGCTTATGTACTTACACAACTCCAGTGTATAATATGGGTCCAAAGGTCTTTAATTTATAATAAAGATGGGACTTTAATGAGAAAATAATGGCTCTGATGTATCTGTAACTTTGGGATTAGATATTAGAAAGGTATCATATCTTTCAGCTCTTTCTTATGTGATGTGACATTGCTGCCCCAGACATTTTTTACTGCATGAGCAATCAACATAAATGAAAACTAGAAGGCATTCATGTTAAGACAAGGAGCAGTGTTACTTTCAATAAGGTGACTTCAGAGAACTGTCACACAGATATTTCACTGGAGACATTCTGGTGTGACCTCTACCTCACCATTCCTTCTCTGTCTCTTTTTTTTTTTTTTTTTTATGATTAAACAGAGGAGAAGGGGTTTATAAAAGCCCTCAAGAAAACTGACAGTTCCTTGTAGAATGTAGCTCTTTCTAATTTCCATATATTTTCCTGCAGGAGAATGGCTCTCTTAAGAGCACATTAGCCTTCAACCTTGGCAAGTGTAGAAGTAAAGCTGCAGTATTATGATTGAAATGTTATACCTGCTTATTCTCAAACTGACATGATAGGTGACAAATGACAGAGGCATTACTGGGTCAGGTGAAGTCTTTGTCATAATCCCTTTTCCCCTAACTTTTAGCTGGTGCAGCAAAGAGAATCCTGTTTCGAGGATTATTAACACCACCTGCTACAGAATTCCTCTGGGAAGGACCAGAGTGCTTTGGATGCGAACACTGACTTGGAAACCTGCAGGAAAAGGGCACAATCTCCTCAGATGCTGTAATGACTGCTTCGGTTTTGTTAGAAGCCAGTCTTTCCACTCTGAAAATATATTATTGAGGATATAAATGCTCTTTCTCCCATGGCAATGTAAAAAATGAATTTCAGTGAATTCCTTTAAATACTTGTGTTTCGCAGGATTTAGACAAGCTGTCTGCTGCAGTGAATTGTGCAGCAAGGTTTAGCTGATCTCTGGCTTGAGGACATGCCCCCTCAGTTTTGCGTAGCACAAATAGAAAGCTCCGTCTCCATTACACAGGATTTTTATTTAAACTCTTCTTCTCCAGCACCGTTTCAGGTTTTTATAAGTCCGACCTCATGTCTGGTTCATCCATAAGGCAGATTCTTCCCTCAAGACCACCTGTGGAAAAATTATTTCTCCCTTTGGTAGACTACTTCTGTCCTACTTCTGTAACTCCTGTACATTAGCTAGGAAGGAATGCAATGGCTCCCTGGCTGGCAATGTGCTACAGAGCTCATTGCTGCAAGGGAGAGCGGAGAGGAAAGGTACCTGACAAGAAGCCCGAGGACCAAGTTTGACCCCAGTTCATCTCCTGTTCCCGTGTTGGCTTTTGGACTTTTTCAAAAGCTAGGTGAGGGAAAGGTGTGACTCCTTTTAATTGGCAAGTGGCATTGGTATGGTCGGTTTCCTGCTGGAACTGCCTGAAGCAAAACAGGCAGAGCAGAGAAACAGGAGAAGCCCTGGGCTCTTTTCATCTCAATCTCTGATTGCAGGTCCCCCTGGAACCGGGAGGTGAATCTGTCCCTTTGTATTTTTGAGTGAAGTGAGTGCTGATTGATTTGTCAAGTGATTACACGCTCAGATGAGATACTGGAATGTATAGTTTGATTCGTATTCAGTACCACAGCAATGCCTAGGAATAGCTTCATACAGTACAGTGAAAATTGTGGTCTTTGTAAGAGAATGTGTACATAGACATCACCTTCCTGAATGTCTTTTAGAACCTTACTCAGCATCATATCTTTTGGTTTGTTTTCTTTTGGGGGAATTGTCTGACCTTGCACTTGCAAAAATGGAATGGTGCAGTTTAAACATTGGCCAGAAGGACCCATTCTAAATAAACAACAGGGAAGTGCACTGAAGTTAATTGCCTTTGGAGGGTATATCTGTCCTTTCTAAACTCAGATGCTGTAATGTGTACCTAAGCCATGAGGAGTTTTCAACACATCTAGAAGAGCTTTAAACAAATACTTTGGTTGATTGACACGTTTATACTATGGAAGATGGTGCTGCCATGAATATGAATCCTAGAAGGTCTTCTTTCTCCATAAATGTGCTCGCTCTCTGTCTCAAAATAAGTCCCCTCAGCTCCCTATAGTTTGTTCTTGGCCAGTCATTTTATGCTGCCATCCCCTGTCTGCCCCTTCACTCATGGTGACATTATTTACAGGGTGGAACCTATACTATTGGGGAACCTGTAAGCTCCTTTAGGACAAGCCTGCTTCCTACAATTTTAAGCTTTGAAACCTAAGAAAGATGGCACTTTGCACAGTTTTTAGGCAATACCTAGGTGCTGTTTACTACTGTTACTGATTACTAATGTTTGTGTGTTTCTTGAAAAGTAGTTTTCAATATTTGAGGCATAACATACTGTAATTTTTTTCTTTTAATTCAGAAGAGGATTTTTGTATAAGAGAATCTTAAGAAGCAATCATTATGATATGAATATATTAAGTTATAATTTCTGACTAACCTTGGAGTCTATTTTAGAAATTAGGAAGTTGAGGCTATTTAGAACAGTTTTTGTGTACCGGTTGCGTTTACTAAGCAGCGGCTCTTTGCTTCGGTGAAAGCACTGAGTGGAAGAGGGTTTTTTCTGTATTGCACATTAATCACACATGTTCAGAAGAAGTGACTCTCTGATTACAGACATTGCTTTTCCAGCACAGAAATAATAGTTTTGTAAGTTTTATTGCCATCAAGCTACTAGTAAAACCAAGTTATTTTAGAAATACTAGAACTAATAAAACCTTGAGTTCCTTTGAAGTCATGGCTTTGAGTTGATTATGAGCTCAACCTAACCTCTTCCCCTTGCAGTTTGGGCATCTGAAACATGAGAAATAATTAGTAATAATTATTTCATTGGCAGAAGCCTTATTGGCTATTCCTAGATTAAAACTTCTGGGTCTGTAGATGGAGCAAAGAATGCATGGTCTGAAGCTGAGAAAGATTAACGTTGATAAACCAAAAGCAGCCCACATATTAAACATGAACTTGAGTTTGTTCACTGTATTGGTAGAAACATCAACGAAGAGGGGGGTTGAACTGATGTAAATTAAAAACATGGCTGCTAAGCTGTAAGGAGTCCGAACCTCTCAACTGTCTGCAGGTCACTTGGTGGTAGTGGCCTGAGGCTCGTATAACCCCTTGACGCTGGCTTTCTTCATGTTTGGGGAGTGTGTGTGCGTGTACCTAAATGTGTTTGTGAGTACATGTGTATATACATGTAATAAATACAGATAGAAAGATATGAATTCGTCAGATTTCAGTTCTGTTTTCATGCTCTCAACTGTTTTGACAACTAATAGTTGCAAGGGGATGTTGCTATATTTACAGTCCTGCATGAAAGATGGGTTACCACAAAGATGTTACGCATCATTTAAAAGATATTTGAGAACCGTTGGTTAAAAGTATCTAAAATGGCTAACTTCTGGGATGTGCAAGAAGCAAAAACCACAATTCAACAAAAAACTTGAGTGTTTTGAGGTGATGGACAGACACTAAAATGATTGACAAGCACTCAGCGTGGGCCTGATCTTTTGATGTCTCAGAACAACACAGCTTTTGGGATGGGACCTTTTCATTTGCTTATTTCATCTCTAGAAGCCAAATTCTGGGTTTCTTTGAGAGGTCAAAACACCACTTTAGACTCCTCTCAGGGCAATATTACATTGATCCTCAGTGGGTTATCTTCCCAGTGCTGCCATGGGACCCACTTAGAAAGCAGAATCGTGTTGCTATTCTACTTGCGTTTTGTAACATCTCTCGCAGTACCTCTTGAAATACCAGTGGTCATATAAAACACTGAGATTCTTTCCAGATGGATATGGTGGTGTCCATATGTCAACATACATTATTTAGGAAGTGAGGCTGATTCATAGATGAATACCAGAGAATACGAAAGGATATATCGTTGCTCTGATTTCCCCAAGACAGAGCAGAGGAGGATAGCGTGTCTTCCCTCTCCCGCTCCCTGGATAGAGTGGGGAAGAGGGGAGATGTTCACATGGTCTGTGAGGAAATGGGATTTTTATTAGACGAAAGGCATGAGTAAGATGAAAGGGAGCGTGCGCTGTACTTGAATGTTATCTGGGTTGCTGCTGGATCATGGAATGAGCAGGAGGCCTTTTGGGAGGAAGCTGTGAGACAATACAGCCTTTCTGGGCACACGATCATCATCTCATGTCTGGAATAATCTCTGGAAATACAGTTCAGGAAGTAATTTTTTAACTTCCTTTAAACATCCCTGACATGTTGAAGCAATCAATGTTTTCATTTTGTTTTGTTGACAAACTGTTGGGAGAGTATGATGTTGCAGTGAAGGCAGGCCTGTAGCACAGACTTGCAACTGGCTGAAATGTGGCATGTTTTAAGAAATCTGTAGCTCTCTAATGACATCCACAAACAATAGCAGGCGTGACTATAAGCAAACTAAAACCAGTCTCTGCCGGTCAGTTCCTATGTGCGTGTAGAATTTCTCTCTGCATTGGCTGCGTGCTAACCAGATAACCTCCTTTCTATAGTATAGTAAATTTCTTTTAACAAATACAGTGTATTAAGAGGATGGAAGATATATCTTCATTGCTAGTCTGGAATGTGCAGCTTTTAAAATGGAAGGAAATCTGTCCTCACTTGAAAAACTAAAAATACGCCTTGAGCCATAGGTGGAGAAGGTAATTTATTCCCTTACTCCACACAGATATTTTGATGACCAAATCAGATGTAGAATTCCCATGTGTTTTGTTTTTCATTAGTGTTGTGCATCTATTCGCTTACCTTAGTGTATAGCACTTCATGGTACATATGATACTATCTGTTGGAGTCATTTATTTTAAATCTTAAAAGGTAAAGAGAGGACTGATGCTCACCAAAGTTTCTTTGGCCCATACACATCTCTCTTCAGTAAGCGCTGTGAATAACAAAGAGCAAGTAGTCGTCTGTTTCATTAGTGTACCTCAGCTTTGTTATTTGAAGTTCCTGTCTCTTATATGTAATAAGTGAAAAGGAAATGAGACTTTGGAGTAAATAATGGAAACACACACCATTTAAGTGGTTTAACCAAAATGAAATGAACACTTTGTTTTGTAAAAACCTAATTATTGCGATACGTTCCATGTATTCAGACTCTAACTCTGGCCTAGCCAAGCTTGTAGTGCCTCCATTATTTCAGGAATCAGGTTTTATACAATATAATATCTTGTATTGTAAACACAAAGGTGTTTAATTCTCTGCTGACTTCTGGTCATTGAAAATAAAAAAGGGGCGGGGGGGAAGGGTTTTCACCTCAGTCTCTTGATGCTTGTTAACTTAGAAATCTGGACAATTTAATTCTTGGTACTTCAGATTTCTTTGTGAGGGCGTTCTCATTTCATGTGCTGCATGTAAGTAAAATAAACAGAGAATTGAGAATAAAATAACTTAAACATAACACAAAAAAATTGCAAATCAGTGCACAGACCTCCCCAGCTGTAACCTGGTCTCTAATTCTTAACTTCTTTTGTCCTACATTGTTTTCCTGTCCTTCCAACTAGGAGTTCTACTAAAGTTCTTATTTCTGTCTAGTTTCCCTCCCCTGCCCCAAAGCTGTTTTGATTCAGTCCTTAGATTAAATAGTCCAGACATGTTCTTGAAAGTATTGAATTTTCTGTCTTGGCTGAATCTTCTTCCTCTTCTTTTTTTTTTTTTTTTTTTTTTTTTTTNTTTTTTTTTTTTTGTCCTTTACAAGTTGTAGAATTTAAATGCTGGTGAAGTTATGAACTAAACTCTCAACCTCGTAACAGATTTAAATATTTTTTATTCATATTGATGGATTTCATCCTTCTTTGCACAACAGGTTCCAGAACTGAAGAGATCTGTATCTCTGTTCTGTATCTCTTTTCTTTCAGTACTTTGTGACTGTCAGTTTTGACCGCTGTCTTTCTGTTTATATTATCACACAAAGCTGTGATTCTGGAATTATGATCATTTCATGTTTTTATCCCTCTTCCTTTGGGCACTTCTGTGGGTTGGGGTTGATAACTAAAGAGCCTGTTCAGTCAACCAAATCCCTGTCAGCCTCACTTTTATTTTCAGTTCTTGCATTTTATTTTGAAAAATAGAATAAATATTCACTTTGGTTTCAAATCTAATAAAATGGCCTAGACATAATCAGCGAGCAGCATATTCAGATTAGCTTCATAATCCTAACAGGAGGAAGTATTTGCAACGTGTTTTGTGTGTGTCATCTTTAGATGATGGAGACCACTTTGCAGGAGTTGCCTGTGGTCTCTTAGTAGCAATTAAGGAGCTTTCTCTGCCCTCGCCAAGTGCATGAACTAGGGCAAGGTAAACAAAATACTTGTCATTTCAGCTGCATTGTCAAAGTTTTATATAGCCTTTTGGTTTTTTGAATATGGAATTAGTGCTGTGCTACCAGTTCATGTCCATGCTTAAGAATGCTAAATAGTATATATAGATCTGGAGGGCTGTGTTGAGTTCTGGGCTCCTCAGTACCAGAGAGATAGGGAGCTTAATTGGCTTTGGAAGGTTTTCCTGTAGTCTGGAACGTCTAAGACCCTCCACACATCTAGCAGCTGCAAAGGATTTTGTGCAGATTGGCCCTGGGTGTTTAAAGATGCAGGATTCTGAGTGATGAAAGTGAAATACCTTTCTCATGCTGGAAAAGAATTCAAGATGCATTCTTTGCACCATGTATTTCTCAGTTTGCTTCTCATGCACAACAGCCGGTGTTAGAGAGTCCAGAGAAATGTGTCAAACCCAAATATATTAAAAACCTGATCTGTGCGAAAAGGTTGACAGGCTTGGATTTGTTTTGTTTGAAAGAAAATAATGATCAATTGTTTTCCCTGCCTGGTGGCTGCATTAGAATAAACAACAGCTTAAAGTTGTAGCAAGGGGATTTTAATAGGAGGAAATCTCAGCTACATAGCAGTTAAATACTGAATAGGCAGAAAGGCTTCTTAAACATTGGATAGATAAAGATTTGGCAGGGAGGCTGTAGATATTTAAGTAGCATCAGAGAGCAGGAGATGATGAACTGCATGAATTCTGGAGGTCTGTTCTTAATTTCCATGAATTCTGTCTGCAGAAGCGTCTCCTTATTTACATCAGCCTATCAAGAGTGACTTCCTTTTTTGGGTAGAAAACCCACAGTTTCTGTGGAATCCTTCACTTATTTCAATTTATCTAATTGGGCATCCAAGCATAGGAAGTGTCAGATTATATAATTGAGCTTTATTGCTGCTGGATAAGGAGAGAAATTAAGGGATTGCCAGAATTGCATTAACCATTTAAAGTGTAACCTTCTCAGAATGCTTTGTCTGGAACATCGCTAGAGCCACCCACATCTTCACCATGCTTTTCCAGTGAAAGAGAAATACCTCGAGGCCTTCCGAATCTGTTTGCAGAGTGCCAGCTAGCTAATTTATCTGTATAAAATATACAGAAAAAGTTAAAGGTAGAAAGCATTAAACAGTGTAGGCTTGTGAGAGCACAGACATAACCTTCCTCTCTTCAGCAGTACGTAGGACCAGGGAAGTATGTTGAGATTCTTTCCTTAAGCTGTCCCTGACATAAAATGGAAGTGGCTGATGTCTCAGTCATCATTCTAAGTATACGTATAATTAACAGTTGTAGTTTCTGTCCAAGTACAGATCCATTTTCTGTGGAATTGAAATGGTTTTATTTCAATGAATATTAGAAATGTTTTGCATAGTCCTCTGGTAAGTATGAAGTGCCAATACATGCATAATAATAATAAAAGATGTTATGATAATAGACTATAACTTTGCTAGTAACTGTACTGTCAGGTAACAGATACTCACTTTGTTTGTGCTGTTGCTAGTTACAATATGCTGGGTTTGCTACCTTGTAACAATTTTGAATTTGTATTTGGAAACAGGCTCTTGTTATGGATAGAATAGACCAGTCAAGCCCATTTAGACACTGTCCTGAAAACCCTTTTTCCTGGGTTGTGTCAACAACGGGCTGGTGTGTCCAAAGCTGATTAACATGGCAGATTTAGGTGCTACAGAAGTATTTTTCTTATGCATAAAACCGGATATGCCAAAGATATGTAAAAAAGCTGACGGCTTGAAAATTGTATGTTTTGCTTCATGTCTCCCATAATATTCTTCTTTTCCTCTTTTCCTTTTTATCCTTCATTTTTGGGTCTTCTTTATGACTGTTAGGCTAAAATTTTAGTAATTGTAGGCATGGTCTTCACTGTGTTTACTGGAAGTTTCAGGTATCTGTTGTGAACTTTCTCAA
>VZZY01010114.1:536076-700893 GCA_013400335.1 Eurystomus gularis | reverse complement strand
CTCAACCTCAGCTCAGTAAGGACTCATTATCAGCTGAGCAATGTCTTGCAGCTTTCATGGAATATTTGAATTAAGAGAGATTTGGTCATAAAATACTACCAAGTAGTGTTTTAAACAATCTGAATGACTGTTGTTTTTCTCAGAAGCAAATATAACTCCTCTGTTATCTGGAATATAACTTTACCACCTTTCTATACTGTTATCTCTGAAAAATGGAATGGAAAAATTGAGTTTTCTAATTAAAAAAGAGAAAGCATGGTGATTCTGCAGGAAGGACTTGAATGTTCTGTATCCATCACAACAATCTGCACAGTGCAAAAATAAATCCCTTTTCTCTGGGAATATCACTTTTAAGGATGACTAATTTCTAGGATGGCCTATCTAAAGAGATTGAAAATTATGCAGTCTCTAAATATTGATCCTTTGTGTACAAATAAGCATGCTTTTTCTAATACATTATCAGGAAGACTGGGATGATTCTGTATAATATTAGATCATTGTATACAACGAAGAGACATCAGTTTCTTAGTCACCAGGAATGACATAAATTCAGTCTGGGGCTCGGTGTGGAGTATCCCCCCCATAAAACAGAGAGTTGGTCCACTCTGGCTCTGCTCTGCTGCTTCATAAATTGTTTGGGTTTTCTTTGTTTTTTAATGTTATAATGCTATTCTCTGTAATAATGGTTTTGTTTGCTTTATATGAATTGAACATGTTTCCACAAGTAAAATCGCCCAAGCAAGTATTTTTATAGCTCATACAATGGTGTTACAAACTTCATATTTTTTGAAGTATGAAGGCAGTTCAGATGTCTACGAGTTTTCGTTCCTATTAATAACAGTGATACATCCATTTGAAAGCTAGACTGAGGCAGCTAGCTTGTTTTAACCTTTGTAAGGTGCTTAAGCCTTTCAAAAATTCAGACTCAATGAGCTGGAAGACTCAGTGTTTCATTACTTAAGTCCTGAGCCATGCAGATTGCACCCTGGCTTTTCAGGTCTGAAAGCTTTATGCCAGAGGCACATTTAAAAGGTAACTGTAGCAGACTAGAGAATTTTAATTTCAAATAAAATAGTATGATAGTTTATGCTGTTATTCACTCACAGTGTCAAATGTCATTAATCTTTATGTCAGTTTGAGAGGTTTAAGAGAAGCTGAACACCCAATTACAAGTACTTACAAGGTACTTAACGCAGCTGTTTAAGGCAGGGTGGTGGTGGGTGGGTGAGTGAGCGAGCGAAAGGGATGCTTGCGCAGATCTTTTCTCTAGTGATAAATTACATGCAAGTACAAAATTAGTATCGAAACAAGCGATAATTCTTTTTCACATCTTAGTGCATAAAAATATTCATAATTTGAGAAGTAAAAGAATTCCAGATTACAGATTTTCTTTATTACTATGTATACTACCTCTCTGGCCCTTTTATTAAAGTTGATCTGTGAAGTGCAAGACAGCATACCCTTCCCAGAAATGGAAGAAATGCAGAAACCCAAAATACATCGGGAGAGGGTTAGAGATTGATGAACTCAATATCTGAGGAAAATACTCAAACGTCATCATGAGATCAAAATGAAAGGGCAAATAAAAAGAGCTTAGGTCAGCTTTTAAAATGTAATATTCTTTGGCTAAGATCCCACTCCTTCATGCTTCGATTTAATCTGTCAGGGCAAAAGGGCAAAGGTTTCCATGATTGCTGGGGAGGGTACAAGATGCATGACAGAGCAATTTGCTGAGTTTCTCTGGATGAGTGTAGACAAAGCTTGCATGTCTCTGCTCTTTGTCTCTCTGACAGTAGCCTTTAACATAGTCCTTATTGTTCACTTTTTGGGTCACTGAAAGGCTTTTATAAGGTATTTGTGATGCAGAAAGCACATGAAACTGTTTTCTAATTTGTCTTAATTGCTTGTCTCACTAAATGGTTAATTCACATTTGTACGTGCTCAGCAGTTTAGAAAAAAGGTGTTTATTCATATATGAAATCTCTGTAATTGCCAAAAGTCATTAGAGGTGTTGGTGGATGATCAGCATTAGACCACCTAAACCACTTTATTCTCACTTCTCCTACTTTACTTTTTAACGTGCTAGATGATTATTTTGGAATTTGTAGCACTTTACCAAAGTTGTAATTGGCCCTTTTTTTTTCCCTTGGGGAAAGTCTTGGTCATTCAAGATTGTATTTCTTGATTTCTCTTGGCTATGGCATGTGTGCTAAGCCTTTGTTGTGCTGTTAAAATCCCGTGCGCTCAAGTTGGCCTTCAAGTTACAAACCAGTATATGTCTCTCTTTGGGTCAATCAGCTCCGTAGTAAAAAGTATGTGAAGATAGATGCATGTCTAACATTTTTTCTGTTTGGTCAGAAAACAGCTATTTCTAAGTCATGAGAATTCTAAAGACAATGTTCTGATTGTTCTATGCATTAGTACTAATATCTGTAACTTCTAAAGAAAATGCAAAACTGCTGGCTTTTCAGATCTGTAGATTGAGGCATTGATCCAGCAGTTGAATATTCTTAAATAGACGGACTTTCCAACTGGAAGCAAAGAACAGTCTGTTTCAGAAATGTGTCATAGATCCAGAATCAAAGTCCATAGAGAATATCGTCTTGGTTTAAATAGTTGAATGCCTCTGTACAGTTTACAGAAACAGCTTAGAGGCTTCACGGCTCCTGCTTGATTTAATTCAACTTGATTCTTTTCTTACAGAAAGAGAGAAAATGCCGTACTAGTGTAAGTTTACCGTTAGCAGAACTAATGCAATGTTTTTTATGTATCTTGTATATGATAGTAATGTTTGGTAAGTCACTCGTAGTAGCAACAAATGCCTTAGATCAAGGATAATTTTGTTAAAGAGCAGCAAGCCTGCTGGTAGCCATGAGAGCAGAGAGGCAAAGACTTTACCATGTGCTTGGGCAGTTACCTAAAAGCAATCTGCTTCAATCAATGTGCAGATTGACCCTCGTTGCATTTTTCAGCAAAAGAGGAACGTGACTGATGAGACTACAGTAAGTGATCTTACAGTCTAGGTTTGTGTCATCATATTAAATAAGGAGAGCTAGCTACTTAAAGTAAATGACTAAATGCATCACAATGTTCTAAATCTGATTAGTGATTACCGACAGCTAATGGAGTCATGCACACAGGACATCAGTTTGTGAACACTTCAGACTTCGGAGAAAAGAGCATCATTTGTTGATCATACTTCATAATCATCTTAGAATCATCCTCTTTTTTTGTGTTTCTTCTTTTAATAACTGCCTATTAGTGTTTCAGTTGCTTTGTTTGGAGAGAAAAAATACATTACACAGCCCATAATGCTTTGGACTACGGACCTGTGTCTGGGGGGATGGAAACTACACAGTTAGTGAGTGGACCCAGCTCTGCAGCTTAACCTAAGGATCCTGACATTAATGTTTTGTGGCTGCCAACCAGAGATTTGCACAGTTTGCACTGAGTAATGCTGCCCTTGCCAGTTGCCCAATTTTGGCTTGTATTTTTGAGAGTTAGTTTTTACCGGTTTGCCAGACTGTCTTCATAGCTCTGAATATTTGGGACAAATAACCATTATTAAAGGGTGCTGACTTGCGGATTTTGAAAGTGGAACTTAATAGCCGTAATTTTAGTGAGGATGTTGCCTAAGTTCAGCCCTCTGTTACATGTGTGCCTTTCCCAGCAGCAGCAGCTGATCTGTGCCCATGCCAAGACCCCTGCCTCGATGCCCAAGAGGAGGTGGGCATGAAGAACCCTTCCTGTTGTATCACTTCTCTCTTTTACAGTGGCTGAACAGATTTCTGTTTTCAGATAGCGCCTTAAAAGAAATGCAGTGCACTTATTTCAAAATAATTTGTTTGCAGAAATCACAGGGACAGCGTTTATGTTTAAATCCTTTAAATAAATGGAAATTAAGTAAACTTTTTTTTGCCTTCTGGAATTTTGTGCTGCATTTTGGGAAAAAGCAGTATGCATGATTTTAACTAGCTTTATTCTTTATTATGTCTTTATTATTTTCCTATTATTTTTGACATGCCTTCCTCTGCTGATGCTTATGTTGACATTTATTCTGATTAGTTTAAATGAAGGTCTTAACCCCAGCTCTATCCTTCTAGACGGCATCGCTTATGGAACAATAGGAATGGCAATTGTATCTAACTATGCAATGCATTTACGTAGTTTGTATTTAATGTCCGTAAAAATGTATTTCTTTTCCGAGGTAAACGAACCATGTGCATTATGTGAGGAATCCATGTTTCCACATTCAGTTGCTCAATGGAAAAAGATCTCTTTAGGTAGCACTTGTGCTGTACTGAGAAGTAGAAAGCTTTAAACTCTCTGTCTTCTCACACTGTACAAAAGTCAGGAAGATTGTTCTGTTACTTCTGCTTATGTATATCCAATGATAGGATTTCAGGGTGGTGAGGTTTTTTAATACTTATTTTTAATGAAGCATAAGTGTTACTGAAATGTTCTGTTTCATTCTTTCTGGTCCAGTTTATTAACTTACTGGATTCCTCTGACTGTTACAATATGGCATGAGGTTAGGGCATGCAACACCTTGTAGATCTGATTTCTTTGCTGTTCTCTGTGTCCATTCTCATTTAGAAAGTTATTTTCGTGTCTTTTCTTGAGAAACAAATTCTTTTGTAGAAATTCTATGCCCCGATTCCTTGCTCAGCAATCAAAGAGGGAAGTCTCAGCAGGCATTGCTGCTGATGGGTTAAACAGTGGATTCTTCTTTGAACACTGTGCTTCTACCTGAGGTGTCTCTTACGTGGGAAGCCAGGGGGATAGATTTGATTATTTTTGAAAAAACAATTCCTCCTTACTCCTTGCTATTAATGGTAGGTAAACCGGCATGTTTGTGTTTGACAAAGTTATTGTATGTGGCTTGCTTCCATCTTTACAAATGGTTTTGATTTGAGCAGTTTTTTCAGTTGCAGTTGCATCCTAAGTGTGATGGTACATGAGGATGTGTTTTAAAGTTATGACGTGGAATCACATGATGACATGAAAATATCATCTTTCATTTGAAAAGTTCCTGCTTCTCATGCTGTCCATCTTCATTTAACTGTATGTTCCAGTTATGTGCTTGCTAATATTACGTGTTTCGTGACTAACACTGGATCATTTTGTTTTCAGCTGAAAATGAAAAAAGTAGCTCGAGTTGGTTTGAACAGTTGTTATTATCAGACCATTTTGTTTTCTGGACCGAGTGAGAACAAAGAAGAGTAGGGAGGCTGGAGGAGAAGTTATATTCTTTTGAGTAATACATGATCACTCCTTAATCTTTTCGGTTATATCGCTTTGGCTGCAGCTGGAGGTTTTGACATCTCGTATTGGCTTATTTTATGGTTATGAGCTGAACAGAAACCTCCCTGTTCTCTTGTAAATAAATCTGAGAGTTCCTAAAGAAAATAAAAATCTGTGTACCAAAACACATGTATAACTATTTAACTTTGGGCAGTGAAGGATGTCTGTCTCCAGTAAAACACTTACTGTTGGATGATTTTATTTATCTAATTATTGACTCGCCACACAAATAATGACAAATTATGTAAACTAATCTGAAAACTCAAATTTGTCACACCTAGCATTTGCTTTGCAACTTGAAGCCCATTCTGCTGCATCACTATATTTTTATAGCAATAATTGCACTAGATGAGTAACTGGGAATTGATGTACCAAACCTGCTAGTAGTATGATTTAGGTTATCCAGTAAGTCAGGCTTCTCTCTGACACTAGAGAAATGGTGTAGCATGTTTCAGATGATTAAAGCCAATCTACCGTTAAGGCTTGAATTGAATATTGTGCCATTTTAGAGTAGTGTGCACTCAGAATATTGCTTGAAAATGTGGAAAAAGTGCATGTTATGACGGCAGAAGGAAAAAAACCCCACACTCACCTAATTAGTACCCCCAAGAAAAGGAACCAGAGCTATGTACGGTAATTAAAATGGCTTGTGATAAGCACAACTTTGAATCTAGTTGGTTGTGGACGCACCGTTTTGATTTATTGTGACGGCTGTATTGGGAATCTCATTTGAGAGGTCAGACTGAGTCCTGGGAGCTTATCAGGCTCAGACAGATAAAAGACATGTTACAAAACTGAAAGTAATGCAGGGAGGAGAGTGGAGAAGGAACAAATACATCTGGAGAGGTCAGAGAGATTCTCACAATACTGGTGGCCAGTTTTCTACTCATTTGTGTATTTTCTGTTTAAGGAGTGTTTGATTTATTGTGTTGTGGACATAATACCAGTTTTATAATAATCTATTCTAAAGATTAATTATTAAAGCCCATTATTAAGGGCAGTATATTCTTAACCTTATCTTTAATTTACCAAGGTCATAAATATATCCGAACAAGGGCAAGACCACTATCTAGAAAGCATATGTGAGAGCCAAGAGCTTTGGATCTCTTCCAAGTGGTTATTCTGGGCTATGGACCAGCTCTACATCTAATGGTAAGAAGTGGTTTTCTGGGATCCATTCAGAGTAGAGTGGCCACTTGATCCAGAGCGACAGAGAGGAGCTTCCCCAGCCTGCCGTGGGCCAGCTCCAAGTCTCACAGCCCTTGCTCTAACCCAAGAGATTCGCTCCCCTTGCTCAGATCTGTGCACAAATGGCTTTTTAATCTTTTTTTTTTTTTAAATTTATTTCTTCCTTTATCGTCTGTGAAATATGCCATACCCACATGGTGTTTAAAAAAGCTTGTGTGGCAAAACCTGGTGCCTGTCATTTTCAGCAAATGTTTTGAACAACGCTAAAACAACTTGGAAAAACCTTTTGGCATACAAATTAATTTGCAATATTAATGTTTTTTCATATATGAAACAAAGGCTTTGTTTGATAGAATAAAAGATTTTATCTCCAGGTAGTTCCTACTCCTCTAAAGCAGAAATTATAGTCAGTGATACAAGGTACAAAGAAGTCACTGCTATGTTTGCCAGCTGTGAGTTAGAATGAAAAGCATTTTCATGTGTTCTTTTTATTTTAACTTGATTCCTATCTATGAGTTTGTTCTTGCACTTTTAAACCATTTCCTTCCTGTTATCAGTAGATGCTCCCTAATTAAAACCTTCTAAAATGTAACATAAATTAAGTATAGAGGAAGGAGGCAAGAGTAAACAAACGTTTATAACTAGCTTGTGATCAGGCTGGGGCATAGCTGGTTTGAGTGGATGGATGAATAAAGCTTAAATAACAACTGAGCTGCAGAAGCTGAGAAAAAATGTAGAGAAAGCTGGGATGTTACCTGAGACAAAAAGCCCTGTATGATTCAGGAATGGGAAATATGAATTGGATCGTTAACGATGTATTGCTTGCCTTTCTGTCTTAATGATATTAGGATGACTGAATCTAGATATGTCAAACTATTCTTTGATTATTTTTCTGTTAAGTGGTATAAAGTGGCAGCCTTCTGACTGAAAATGATAACCAACCAGTTATTTTTAGTTGTTATCAAGGTGGAGACTTCACTGTATAGTGAGTTACTGCTTCTGACCCAGCTCCTCTTCTGCTCTGCAGCCCTGGAAGTACGCTGGAGGAGGGGTGCAACACAATAAACTGAATCTCAGCAACAGTAATTCTGGAGCTGTGGACACAAATGGTCGCTGTCGTAGATAGTTCTGTGGCAGGCTGGAATTGCGTTTGGGTGCCTTTTAAGTTTCTCCCCTCTTCTCTGCAGTTGGGCAGAACATCAGCTCGGGACCCCAAGGGCCCTGTTAATTACAGCATTACTTTGCAAATTTTTATTTTTTTTTTTTGGGTGGTATTATTGTCAGTAATGTATTTTAGTTTCTTCATTTCAGGTAATGGTGATTCTGCCAAAAATAGTTACATTGGCATTTCTCTTGGCCAGCTACATAATGACTTTGCATATTTATTTTTTGCTGATTTTTTTCTTAACAGATATGTGAAATGGTTTAGCTAGTAGACCTTGAAGAATAAATCTGTCATGTCGGACAGTGGAAAATATAAACTTCTCACTATCCAATATATGTGCCAAAGAGAATAACCAGTTATGAGAGAAGTACCTGGCAAGGATGCAAAAAAATGTGCTAATTACATTTGATGGGAAAATTAGGTTTTAATTTATTTAATGTCTTCATCTGATACATTCAAGACATTTACTATTAGTAATGATAGGGAAAAGCAAGAGCAGCTGCACATTCTGAGGAACCATCTATCAGAAATTGAGCTGAGATCACTAATATTTAGCTCTTCATGTCATTTGAATGAGCAGCATCAGCATTTATCTCTATTTTCCAGGGCCTTTTCCTTTTCAGTATTTAAAAAATTTGGGTGGGATGGGAACTTGATGAACGCTTATAGTCATTTATTAAATAATACCTCCACTCTCAACCGTGCTGTGACATCAATGCTGCTAATATTTAGCATTGCTAAAGGAACTTTCGTCATCATATCTTAAAGGCCTGTGCACAACAGATTGGAAATGTTAATCTCAGTGTACATATACGGAAAACTAAGCAAAAGAATTTTGGTACGTTTTTAATGGTGAGATATTTGGGGAGCTAGCCTTAGATTAATCAATTCTCTTATCTCCCATCTGTTCTGCTAGCAGCTGCACATCCAGGTATTTTGCTATTTCCCCCAGTTGTGGTAGGAGAACAGAGATTGATGAGTGGAAAAAAAGGCAGCACTCGAGCACACGTATTTGCCAACAGCAGAGAAGGCTCCTGGGTGTGGATGGGTAGTCGGCAGGAAGCTGCATGGGACCAGTTAGAGCAGAGATAACGCTGGAGGAGAAGAGGGAGCAGGACGCTTTGCACACTGCTTTGCTCTGTGTGATGTGGGTTTAGGAAAGAAGAACGTCGCAGAGATGAAACAGGCTCAGAAGAGAGATTGAGTTGGCAGGAGCCTGTAGAACCAGTTGCATGTGAAGCTCCCAGACGTTGGATGTGTTCCTGGTCTCCCCATTCCCACCATTTTCTATTCCAGCCTATCTGATCTGCAGCTGTGTGTTCAACACGCTCCCTTTCATCCATCCTCTTTCAAGCACTTTTTTGAGTCTAATACAAACTTTTTTGCTATTTCCCTTTACTCTTTTTCTGTCTTTGTTTATTTCCTTCTTTTCATTTCATTTGGCCTTCTGATTGTGCCCTTTCTTCTGTCATCTTCATTGTTTTACTTTCCCAAGAGCTTCCTTGCAAAGCCTCCTTCCAGCTGCAGGGAAGGACCACGCATACCGTGCTCAACATTTCCTGGCCATCATATTCCTTCTGCATATATGCTGTGTTAGCAAATCCTTCTCCATTTTGTCAGCTCCTGGGAGCTGGGATTGACAACTATATATTGAACATTTAGCGAAGGGAGCTAGCATTGCAAAAGAGGTTTTATCCATCCATGTGCATTTGCGTATTCATAATTCTCTATCTCACAAGCACTTGAAAAATTCAGTCCTGTGCAGTGCCAAGCCGTTCCTCCAAAGGCTCAAAGCTCTGTCAGCTCTCCCTGACCTGAGGGCAGGCAGCAGGTTAGACTTGTCCACATCAGATCACTTCACTGTGACAATTTATTTCAATACGTTTGAAGTCAAGTCGGTCTAGGATGTTTGAAAAATCTCAACCATAAAGTTTTAAATGTATTTTTGTAGTAGCTCAGGTTCCCAAAGATGATCTTGGTCTTGTGTCTACACATTGAATATTTAAAAGTGTGTGTGAGTGTGTGGACATACCTATAGATACTCCTGACTTGAACTTTTCTCCATTACCTAAACAGAAAATATTTTTAAAAATACTTCTCGGGCATTCTAAATTATTTGAAGAATTCATAATATAAATGCATTTATGCTATATGCTTTTATAAAGCATATAGCAGCTTTAAAATAAGCTTACTTCAGCGTGTAATTTAATAATAATGCAATGTTAATATAGGATAGAAGTAAAGAACATAGGGGCAGAATTGCCTGACCTTGATTTTTTAACTGTATCACTTGCATGGGCGCATTATTCATTTGCTATGGTCAAAATGAGAAAAGAATCTGGAATTGTTTTCATAGCCAAGGGAAAATATGTGAGCAGTAATAAGAAGAGTGGCCATGTCAAAATCTGGAATCATTCTTCAAATTTGCTTTGAAAATTAAGCTTTTAACACCAAGCAACTGGCTCTCTCAAATATCTTGTTTCAAGGAAAATACAGCAAGCAATAAATTGCAGTATCGAATGGCCACTGTAACCAAATCTTGTTCTTCCTTCGATGGCCTCAGGACAATTGGTCTAAAGTCTCCTTTAAAGAACAAGGCTATAATTACTGCTGCAATTGTTTGCTTTGCCTCAGATGGAGAAAATGTGCTTCCTCCTCCTTTGTCCTTTTTATGGCTATTTTAGCTTCATCTTTCTTTCAATGTACAACTCTTTATGCCTAGGCAGATTCTCTGTAAGGTTTAAAGACTGCAAGTGACTAAAATGTAAATTGCAGCTTATTTGATAAATTGGACATCATCAAAAAGTATTACCACTATAAAATACAAATGTTGTGTTTTGTTCGCCAGAAATTGAAATTTTTACCTAACAAATGATCTGCTGATAATACTTTTTATGATAATAAAAAGCACACATGAATTAAAAAAAAAAAAAAAGGCAAAAAAAAAGAATCTTGTGAAATTTGGTTTTACTGGAAACTAATCCTTAACATTTTGCAGGACTGAGGGTCTTGGCAGATCTAAGTAAAGCTGGTTTTGCACGGTTGCTGATATTTATAATCTATGGTAGAGAAGAGGCTGTTTTATGAACGTTGAGAAAAGATCAACACTAACACCTAACAGATGGGTTGTATCAGGAGAACATTTGTTAACAATACTTGGTCTTAAAGACTTGCTGATACTGCGTGGAAAAGATTTGAAAAATGGTTCAGAATAAAGCAAAAGGCTTCTAGTGACACAGATTTCACAATTTTATATGCTGTTGTAATGGGCTAATTAAACAGATCTCATTCCCTGAATTAGTTGTTCCACATGTCAATTTGTTTGGTCGTGGGTTCTTCTATAGGAGTATCGGTTTGGACTTCAGTGTTATGATCTTACACAGGCTTCTGCTGTAGATTGGATTTTTTTTAAAGCGTATTCAGAAACTTTGGAGGCAAATCATTAGATTTACATATTTAATTAGGTGAGTTTAAACAGGAAGCATACTGTGAAAAGACGACTTCATTTGTGCTGAAGCTTTCTGGCACTTCAGGATGATGCAGCTCTGTAAGCGAGGGAACCAGGCTTCAGCAGTTTGCAGCTGGAGATGAAAAGGAATTCAGAGGCAGAGAGGTGGAAGTTCATTGTTTGTAAAATATTTATTTTGCTACAGTGCATGAAAGTAATGGATTTGGGGGTCCATTAAATGATTCATATTCTCTTTAAAGGAAAAAGTTCTTCTTGCTGTACTGTGAATGATTTTAAAAATACATTTGTTGAAATTTAGTGTTAGCACAGGGCATCTCTAACTGCCTTAGGTACTCCTGTGCTTCCCATCCCAGACAAACGGAGGCACGGGAGCGCCTTGGATGCGTTCATCTCTTCTGCACCGGGAACTGAAGGACGAGGCCAAAGATGGTCTAGGACGAGAGGACTTAAACTTGATTTTCTCATTACTAAATGAAGGTCCTACCTCCTTATGCAATAGCAAAGGGAAAATGGTTAAAGTGTTTGCAGTAATGTTTAATTTTATAAGTAAAGCTAGATACTGCTAAGATGACTTTATCCTTTGCATACAACCATCTTCTTATAGCTTGTAAATTTACCCACTTAATTGTTCAAAATGAAATATTCATTGCTGGATGTTTGCCAAGCTTATTCATTTTTCATATTTTTCAGGTAAATGGCTTTCCAGTTCCCCAGAATGAGAGTAGAATCATCCTTTTCCTTCCTTAAATAGCTCTAGTACTGCTGAGTTTTAGAGCACAGATTTGATACGTGGCTAAAGGATGAGCATTTGCCCCCTTCTGATAGCATTTTATACTTGGGCAAACTTTAAACAATAGTTGAATTTTCAGACTCCTTAACATTTTAACAAATATATTCATTAGAGTGTGTATCCATGTGAAATACTGTCTGCTTCAGAGATGAAAGAGACTTTTTAGGCAATGATGTTTCCACGCAGTTCACAAATGCAAACAGTGCTATTGCATTAGTATGAAAATAAGCCGAGGAACGTTTTTAAGCAAAGTGATAATTCCATGTCAAATGTCATGACTCCTACCAGGATATTTTTATAAATTGGTTTTCATGGCTGGTCTTGAGAAGCATCTGTGCAAAAAGTAAACTGAAAAGTAAACAAGAAGTGGCCTCATGCTGAACAGCAAGAATTAGAATTTTGAACAGTTCGAGCCTTGTCCATTCTTTGTACTGAGTCAGACAGATGTTACTGGGGGAAAAGCAGCCACCCATGTCGTATAATGCAACGGGCTGAATTAAGGCTACACACATAGAATTCAGACTGGCATTTCCTCACTCTCAAGTGGTTCTCCATACAATAATTATCTTAAAACATAGTTTTGATGGAAAAGAAACATTTTCTATGTAACTAGTGATATCTCTACCAAACTGTGTGCTGAGGAGATCCATATCTGAAAGCATGTGGAATAATTTGCTGTTATTAGAGATTTTCAGATGCTTTGTGCCTATTCGTAACCTCATGTCTTTTTTTCCTGCTTGCTTCCCATACGTGTTTGCCCTTATAAAGCGTGTTTGCACACATTCTGTTATGCATCAAGGGTTTGTGAACGTTTTCAGAGTGTGGACCACGTTTTCACTGCTTGAGGTTGCAGATTCTGTGCAGTCCCCTTCTGACTTTGTACACAGCCTTTCTGCTTTATCAATACTGCAGCTGTAGCTCAGAAGGAAAATAAATATTTCACAAGTATTTTGTGCCTCCTAATGCAGTTCAACAGTCGAAGAGGACCCATGGCTATCAGATAATAGCAAGCTTATCTCGAAACTTCTTTGCTAAGCACTGGTGATACATAGATGATATTATGAGAGTCTGTGCCATAACTGATTTTTTTTCCCACAGATACTGTAAATTTCAGGTAATGAGCAAAGAGTGTGTTTCCTAACTTGTCTAAATTAGTTACATGCATCAATGCTTAACAGGAACTTTTTCATCATCACAAAAATCTGGCTCTGGGAAAGAAATGTACTCTTCATTCCCGAAGGTAAGCTGCTGTTTGAATGGCAGACTTGGAGCCAAATGTTGCCTCACTGTTGAAAAAGCTTTGCTAAATCAAGCTGAATGCTGCCTCTCATGTAAGCCTGGAAAAATTAAAATACTGTTGACTCTGTAGTCAGGAACTCCGAATTTCTGATAACAGAGCCCACAGCAGCATGAGAACATCCTTTGCTTTTAAAAGAGACACTGTAACCAGAAAACTCTGTTACAGACCCCTGTTAGAGCTTCAGGGTACAGAGAATAGGCTGGGATGGAGAAAAAATTCCCTTCCAGGCAAATGACAATTCTGTTTTGACACCACCTGAAGAAGACTAGAAATGTGGTCAGACTTATCCCTGGTGCTTGCTTAACTAGCTCAGTGCTAGAACTTCATATGCACACTAGCTAACCCTAGGTGCTGTATTACTTAGGCTTTAGGCTTTGGGGTTTTTTTAAACTTTTGATATTTAAAATGTGTTATTATTTCTGCGTCTTGCTTACTCATTAATGACTGTTGAGGATGCTATTTTACCTTGATACTGTACGTTTCCTGGGAGGTCCACTCCCCCTCGATGCTGGGTGTCCACTTATGTTACCATTAGAAAATAAGCTTTAAAATTAATTTGAGATAGGGCTCCCTTCAGTGGCAATTTGGAAAAGGCGAGGGTTACTGAGGGTGTGAACGGAAACCTCCTCTAGAGCATCTTTATTTTTTTCTGCGTGATCTTCACCGTGGATAGAAGCAGAGAACTGCACATTTTTCTCCTCAGCTGGGAGTCTCCCTGGGAGAAGGAGTCCTCGTGCCCCAGGCAGTCTCCAGCAGCTGTGCTTTGGCCTCGATTATGGTGAGGAAGGTTAACATGAAGAAACCATAATTTCCTGATAGATCCATTCATCACCTCTCTTGGAAGCAGCTACTACCACTTTCTTCCGTTAGCCTTTTCCTACTGCAAAAAAACACTTTTTACAGTTTTCAGACAATAGATGTTTGGAATTTTTTGCCCTTTTTTTTTTTCTTTAAAGCCCTTGAGGTTCTTCTTTCAAAGATGAAACTTGTTTAAGTCATCTCTTCCATCTTTTAACATCTGCAGGACTGTCCCACAAAAGCAGTAGTAGCTTTTTGTCCAATTTAGTGTCCCTGGAGACTGGACTTCGGATGAGTCTGATGCAGCTCAGTGTCAGGTACTCTGTGAGATGTGCCAGATGAATGCCTGCCTCTTTTTTTAATGCACTGTGTCATCTTATGATTCATATTTAGAATAAATATATTACTTCACCTGTATGAGTAATAACAATTTAAAAAGTAAAAAAAAACCCCAAACAACCCTCTATTATTGTGTGTGTTGTTAGAACGGTTTCCAGGGCATGAGCTGATTAATGGAGTCAGGACTGGTTCTCTTCAGTTTCCCTTAGAGATTCTGCAACACTTGAACTGCACAATTTGTTTGCAAAGGTTTTGAGGTTTGCAGCTTTTTGATTCAAATTAGAAAAAAAAAAATACCTAGCAGCCTCACATTCATAAAAATTCCCCTCTTACCCTTATATGTTTTGATTGGTAGCTATTTTTTTCAATTTTTGGGGGTCAAAATAGTTTTTCTATTAGAAAGTTTTAAATGAAAATTTACCCAAAAAATCTGTTTTATATGCTTCCAAGTAATTTACAGCATCCTCAGTCAGAAGTTATTCCAGCTGGTTAATTACCTGTGTTAATTATGAACCTCGTTTCTGTCTGAGCTTTTCTGGACTCAGATTTTAACCACTGGACCTTTGCGTGTTATATCAAAGAGTCTTTTAATGTCAGGTATCTCTGCATGGGTTGCAGGAACTGATGAGAAGACAGCATGCTCTCCATTTCTTTATAATTTTCATGTCTGTTGGAGAAAAAGGTTTACCAGTTTGTTACCCATTTCTCCTCTTGGCTTCAGATGTGGTAGTCTCCAGACAGTAGTCTCTTGGTTGATTCACGCTTAGGTTGCTGGTTCCTCTGTCTTGTGTGGGGCCAGGAAGCCATGCTCCGAGGTCTTGGTTTGTTAACAACTGATGGACAGCACTGGACATCTGAGCATATCCTAGAGTCATAGGCTGCAGCTGCTGGTTCGTTTGGTTTTCATCAGGCATAGGTTCCTATTTTATTTTCCTTTTTATTTTTCTTTGAAAAGATACTAAAAAACCTACCTGGTATTTATGTGAACATTTACCTAAAATATTTAAATTATGGTGAGGGGAGGGGGAAGTGGCAGTGAGGTTCCTAGGTACATGTTCATAGCACTTAATTTGATGGGTTTTATCACCATCTTGTGACCCAGCCCCTAAGGAATTAGTAAATGGCAGTGGCTTCAGAGTTAAGTGGTGTTTGGGTAACTCTTGACACATGGGTATCACACAGCACTGCACCCTCTGCACCTCCCAGATACAGACCTCCAGTGAATGGCGGCATATGATCTCATCAAAGATTTATAAACTCGTGGGAGGGTACAATACTGACTCATAAAAGTGGACCAAAGATGCCAGAAAAACCTGAGGAATAGACTGGAAGCTCCTGACACCTTACATTGTAAGGGACAGAAAAAACAAGACAAAACCACTTTCACCAGCTCCCAGACGAAGGGAGGAATGACAGTTCATGCTGCTTTTGTCAGATAACTCTTAGTAGAGATGAATCAGAACCTAACTAAACCATAACCCCTGCTGCTGCTTCGGTGGCCAAGACAAAAGAGATTGTTGTTGTAGAAGAGAAAAGTAGTCATAGGGGCTGATTTTATTTTTTTTTTTTAAGACAACAAAGGAGTACAGCTGTGAACTGCTCTGATGTCAACATCTGCAGCTACGAATATTTTTTGTATGTGTATTTAACCTCAGCCTTTTATCTCTTGGCATTTTAATAGCATTTATTTAGACTGTTGCAGGATTTCTGTAAGGATTCTCACCCTTGCAGACATCCATTGCCATTTTGAAAGAGGGTCCTTGGTTTCACCGCAGACCATTTTAGAATTGGAAGGTCTGTGATTAATTTAAATTTCTGCCCTACTGAACCTGTCAATATCTCTCCGTGAAATAATCTCATTCCTGTCCTACTGATTTCCTTTAATTTGGGTTTTTCCCTGTAAAATTATTGTAGATATTAAGGACTTAGTAGTTGTACAAGGTTACTGAAGACCTTAATAGTAACGTTTTGATAGTGACTTGTGAAGTCAAATCACATTTTTTCTAAATAACTTAAAAATCCTACAAATTCAGTTTTATAATCAAAGTGCTGCATAAATAGATACATGGCTGCATAAATACCACTGCGAAGACGTAGTCACGCAAGTGTAGCGCTGCCTCTTTGTAATTCTAGATGTAGTTATATAAATTTGGTCTGTTTGTGTCACGTAATGAACTGAAGCAACGCTGCAGGCAGTTAATGAGGTTAGCTCCAACTTATAAATATATTATATTGGCAGAACTGGTCAGCGTATGTTATGGCATTTATGCTGTACTGGTACTGACATTGTTACTCTTAACAATAAAATCAAAGCGAACAGTGATTGCTGTTTATTTGAAGTGGGGTTTATATAATTTTTTTGCAGAGATTAATGTTTTTACAGTGTCTTCTTTCAATCTGAAAAATGGGATTTCTTATTAAAGTCTTTACGCTGAAAGATGGAAGATGTAGTTCCTTTTCCCACACTACAGATCTTCCACTCCCAGGCCATTCTCAGAGTTAGCTGGGCTCATTTTTCAGGGGCAGGATGTCAAGCGGACTTGTAAGGTCTAGTGTTGTGATCCTTCTTTTTCCCATCACCCTATGATGCTCCTTTTCTTTTCCAGTTTCCAAGGCACAACGGGTCCTTGGACACCAAAATGTAGGTGCAAAGCAGGTTTGCTCGCGTTGGAAAGATGCTTTGCTCCTGGCAGCTTTCCATTTTCCTGCTAGCCAGAAGCCTCAGCCACTGGCCAGCCTTTAGTATGAAGTCCCTATTCACATAACAAACACAGCCCACCTCCTGTACCTGCTACGAATTTCCGGACTCATGGCAAATGATGTGTGCTGGCTCTCGTGTTTTGCCCAGTAATGCATTAGAAAGACACTGGTTTGCAAAAATAAGTATTAGCTGGAATAGAGGAAAAACTTACAGAAGGAATAGTGCTTTTAAGCGTGGTAAGATACCTGAAATGATTCTGTGGTCATGTAAATTGGATTACACAGGGAGGAAGGGGGAGGTGAATTTGTTGCAAGACCTTGAATTGGCCAGAGCTGGGAAGGGGATCTGCCCAGTGGCAGAGCCTTTAAACTCAAAAAGTCACATTGTATTTGGATGTGAACTATAATATCTCACATCTTAAACAGAGAAAACTTGAAGTGATTAGGCAAGACAGAAGAAAAATAAAAAGGGTTTATAGACAATCTCCCCCTTTGTCCTGGCAGGAAGCTTCCTGCTTTCAAGCTCTATTTCAGTCAACTCAGTGCCCTCAGATAGCAGCAGGGTGATGGGAAGAAGCTTTCAGAGAGCAGGCTGCCGGCCCCACGCCTCCGCCAGCAGTGTGGGCTCCCCACGTCTTGCTGGGGGTCCCCCCTTTCCTGTCTGCCGCTGCTGGCTGGGGGAGCCTTCTGCCGTGGGGAAGGGTCAGCTCCTTCCAGCTGAGAGCCCGTCTCCCCCTCTCCCTGTGCCCCTTTGTAGGCTTTTAAGGCAAGACACGGTGACTGTAAACTGAGAAGTAAAACAAAATAAAATGCTGCCTCTCAAAGGAGATTCCTTTCAAATCAAAGAAAACATTGGGAAAATGCAGCGTTTTGATGTAAAACTGCTTTCCGATTGTAACAGTTTGTCAGAATTGTTCTGCGGTAGGATTGCTTTTAAGGTTTGGATTACATACCAACATTTCTGGCAAAATCACTTTCTTCTCATAACACAGTTGCGGCTTCCCTTTTTCTGCATTAAATCTGCCCTTCCTGCCTACTTCTGAGGATACCTGTGGACTGTGGGGTCACTGCAAGTCTTGTCTGGGCATTAGCCATAACCGAGAGCTGCTGGAGCCTGGAGTCCAGCGGAGCCCACAGAATCCACTGAAGAATAAACCCTGACCTGGTGAACATATGCCTAGCTCTGTGCTGCTGCAGGAATGCTAAGACTAGCCCAGGTAGCTGTACGCTGCACTGCAGCACAAGTTGGCTACTACATTAAGTCCAACTCGCTGTGTTACCTGTTTTTTTCAGAAAACCAGCAGCCTTGACTGCACCACGTACCCATTTACAGCTCCCTTTTATCACGGATGTCCTCCTGCAAGAGCCTTCTGCAAACCTAGCACCACTTCACTGCCTGCCTGCCCCAGTTCCAGTAGTTTCAGCCTATGCGATTTTGAGTGAATTCAATGCTGTGAATTCTAATTTTCACGTCCAGTTCTTGTGACGTTCAAGTGAATTGGTTCAATTCTGGAGTTTTCTTAGACGTGCCCTTGGCTTATGTGTGTTGCAGGAGAGGCAGACATTTCTCCTAAAGTATCTCAAATAATTTGTTTCCTTTGGTTATTTGACTGTTTTGTTAGCTGTTGTACAAGGCTAGTCCTTACCAAAACAGAATTTTACTTTACTGGTAGGGCGGAAATTCGTTGCTTCACTGTTAATTTCTGTGTCTGGCCGCTTTGTCACATCTGTAGTCAGTAAGAGCCTATGGTGGCCATCATATCTTCTGCTACCCCTCATGAACGACATCCAGATTAAAGTTCCCACCCTGTCCAGATTAAAATTCCAGCCCTGTGCCTTGTTGAGGACTATTAGAAAGCATCACTGTACCGAAACATTCCATAGATGCAGCTCCTCCAAAGTGCTGTTAAAGCGACTGAAGGATTTCTGCAAGTGAACTGAAGGTGGAAGGGCTATAAAAGGAAGGGAGAGGAGTTTTGACATTTCTACTTACTGTAAATTCAGAATTTAAGTATTGCCATGTACTGGCCTTTGCTTGGCCTCACAGAGCTTTTTTCTCCTATTATGTTGTAAGACGGAACTATATAGCTTCTCGTAATACACCCATCACTGATCCCAAGTTTTACGATTTGTTATACGCCCTATGTTTTGACTACTTACAGATTTTTGTTGTTCCTAAATTGCCTACATTTTAAAACGAGGTGTGGGGTTGTGAGACTGAATATTCAGGCACTTATCTAGACTTGGAATCATAAACTAGATCAATGATTTTTTTTAGAAAGCAGAAAAGAGAACATTATCTACAGAAAGAATTGCACTCATGGGCTCTTGGCAGCAGCATGTGGATCTCTTGCTTTTATACCTACAAACATAAATTTAAAAATATATGGTAGGTTTGTTTGGAGTTGCACCTTGTTTGTGGAGCTTTTTTTGTGACAATTATCTACCCAGATGTTTCATCATGAGGAGGAAGCCAGTTCAAGCACAAATTAACGTAGTGCTTTGTTATTAAGTATTTAATTCTCAGCAGTGGGCCGTTATGACAAGTTTTGTTTCTCTGTACAATATAGTTAGGCATTGATTAAATAGAGGGTTAACTTACACATTGAAGTATGAGAAGCTGGAAAGTCATAGCAAGGAAAAAATGCAGGAAAAAGAATACTGTAAGTAATAAATAGAAATTATATTAGATAGCTTTTAGTGTCTGATGTGGAATATGGCTCTTCTGTTTTTGCTGGTGGAGGTTTTATTAGGCCTGTCCCTAGTTTGATTACAAAATGTGCCTGAGTCCCCTCATCGTTGTGAGCAAAGCTGAGGCATGCAGCCAAGGCTCTTGAAGCCCTGGGCACTGGCAAGGGTCCACTCAGACGGGTCTGTTAAACTTTTTTGGAGTGGGACCTATATTGGTATCATGGCCCCAACTTCTGTGCAACGTCACATTCAAGAAAAAAAGAGCAAATCAATAACAAACAAAGTCAGACTGAAATCCAGCCAGTTCACTTGAACACCATTTATTTATCACAACCCTTCACGCTGTTGTGGAAGCTTGTTATTTTGAAGAGTCACAGGACATACAACAATGTGTCTTTGGGACTTATGTGCCCCTTCTGTGTTTTTATTGTGAGGCCAGGCAGCGGTATCATGCTAATAGGGTGCATACCGCTCCGTCGTCCCTGAGTCATCAAAGTCCCATGGCTCACTAGAGCTTTATGGCATTTCAGATGAGGCTTAGTCAGTGACATTGTTCCCTGGTGGCAGAAGCAGAGCGAGACAGATGGCAAAAGCCATTCTTTTGGCGGAAAGGCTGAGGTGGAGACAGGAAAATGGAAGGAGAAAGTGTCACTGTAAATGAGTACGACGAGGGAAACCAGGAAGGACAGAGAATGATGGCATATAGGGGTTAAAAACAGTAGGAAAATCAGTGTCCTGTTTGGAGGGTTAATGTACCCCATTGATTTCAGAAGGTGTCTATTGTGAATAGTTTTTCTTTGCTCATGTTTCTGAAGGTGGGTAATCTAGCGGTAATATTCTCACCGCCTGTGTTTCTTTCTTGCCTTGAAAGCTAAAATTTCCTGCATGTACAGATACCGTGCTGTGGTGCGTAAAGGTTGCTCCATCATCAGCCTTCGCTTTTCTAGGGAGCCTGGCGCATTTTCCTCAGAAATGGGAAAAGCAGTCAGAAACCGTGTTAAGAAATGAGATGCAGCATATGTGGCTATATAAATTCACATGGATTACATTTGTACTACATTTTCTGTCATCACGGAAAACCAAGTCACAGGTCATCAGGTTAGCAAGTACCTTTGTCGCTTCCTTACCCCAATACCGCGAGCCCCTCAGACAGATGGTGCTTCATTGCTCTGCAACGTGCCGTGGATGTGAAGAATCCCATGGTCGTACAGCTCCCAGGATCTGCCTTGCTGTTCCCCACCTCATCCACCCCATTACAGTCTTCACCACTGCTTTCCACTCCATCACTCCCTAGTGCAATTTCATTTGAGATTCACTTTGTCGTAAAATAATCCAAGAACAGAGCTGTTTTATATACATATATATCAGAAAAAGAATCCTCAGTGATTCCCTAATATCTCCATAACAAGTCTTGTCACAGTCTTTTTAATTTGTTTGTGTGCAAGTAATTTTCAGTGGTGCTGTTGGAAGGGCTGAGCTGGAGTTCAGTATGTTCTGACAGGCAACTGCAAACTTGGATTGCGTTGTTCCTTTCTCAATTTACCTTTGCCTATCAAGAAAGATTTGGAATTTTCCTTTCACTCTGACTCTTTCCCTGCCACCCAGGGACGTACCTGAACAGGTTGGCATGCTTGTTAGGGCTAATCCTACATAAGTAATATAAACCTAGAAGTTTGCTAGGAAGGAGATAGCAGTTTATAGTGTAAAAATGACACTTTTTTTTTTTAACCTGTCTCGCTTGAGTCAGAAAAGCAAACCACCGGAAAAGTATACCAGCATCTGGAAAGAGTGCTCTGCGCTGGAAAGTCTGGGGCTGTGGTTTATGTCTACAGTGTCCATGTACATGATTAGAAAGTGACTCCAGTCTTATGAAGTCTAATTTTATTAGGGCTTCGTGAACCTTTTTACTTCTCTCCTGGTTTCCTTAAATGTGGATTTTTATGGAGGTTATTACTGTCCTGTTCTTCCACCCCGCCCTTCCACTGACTGCTTTAAAACAAGTCGAGCTTTTCTAGCACATCTGGCTTTCCACAGCTCAGCTCCGCTCCCTGAAATAGTGATTGCTTTAGCAGATCAGTTTTCTTGGAAAGATTTCCAAACAGTGATCTAATAAACCTGATATGTTAAAATACTTAAGCATTCAACAAGTGTTTGGCGAGACAGAAGGATGTTCTTGGAGTTAATATCCAAAGAATATAGAACACATAGCGTCTTTGGGTGCTCACAGCGCCGTAACTCATTTTATGGTTTGCTGCTTGTAGAGGTTTTTGTTTTCCACTCATGGTTTTTGCCTTGGTCTGCGATCTTAATTCCTGAGGTGCAAGCATGTGCATTGGGCGGGTCAGCGTTCAGAAGTGGCTTTCTCCAGCTGTGTGCTCTCTGTGCTTGTTTGACCACTGAGAATTTGTACTAATACATCTACTTTAACTGGATGCTTAGCTGATTGACTCTGTCATCACCAGATTGCTTTCTGCAGACCTGGGGGATTTGGGGAGGCCCATCAGAAGGTGGAACGGCTGTTCGGCAAACCTAAGCTTAGTTCTTCCTCCTCCCTCCCTGAAATGAACTGATTGTTTCCAAGTTGCTTGATAGATAGAAAGGAGGTAAAAGTTTTAACAAGACATTAAGTGGTTTCATTGAGAGGTATTTTTCTAGGAACAGATGGAGGCCTAAGGAAGACCTAGGGTCTTGGAAAGGACTGTTTTTATGTTGTCTTCCCAGATTTATGTTTGTGTATGTACATACACATTTGTATATATAGGTACAGCCTCTCTCTTGAAAAAAGGGAATGAACTTTTCCTGTCCCTGCTGTATTGGCTGAGGAGCTGGCCTTAGAAAGCCTCAAATTTTCCTGTCTTTGCCCAGATCTTCTCCTTTTGGTTCCATTGAAAAGTGTTTTGCCTCTTCCTAGCACTTATGCCCAATTTGTAGAAGAGTGAGGGTCAGCGATGATAAGCAGGGGATGTGGCTCTTTCTCTTGCAAGACTGCTTCTCATCTGTTGCTTTATTCTGTCAAGGGTCCTTGCTTTGCTGGGAAGTTCTTGTATCCTGCTGCTCTGCGGCCTCCAATGTCTGATAAGGATTTAAAATTATTTTTTTAATTGCTATAGCTCCAGGTAGCTCTGATTAGTGACTATGGCACTGCTGTTCTTTCTCCGTGCCAACACGGAACAATAAAAAACCATCCCTGCCCGGAAGAGCTCACTGTCAGGCGAGAACAAGAGATGGCAAGCAGATGCAGAAAGCAGGCCTGGAAGGCCCAGCACAATGGAGAGGTGATCATGAATTTTGGGTTAGGCAATAGTCAAATCATAGCAGCTACCAAGGCACTGTCAAGGAATTCTTCATGCCAGCAGCGGGAAGAAGCTACCTTGTTGGAGCAGGCCACTGTAGGTCTTTATTTGTATGCAATCCACATCCAGGGAAAGGAGCAGGATCAAACACCTTTTATCAATAGTAATAAGACCACATGAATCTCATATATGGCAGTTATTAGTGTGAGAAAGGAGGGGAAAATATTTTCCCTGGATCTGCCAAGCCCAGCAAAGGAGAGGGAACTTCTGTGAGGAGCAATGTGCTGCGGGAGGATGTGGAATGGCAAGAACAACTGGTGCTGTGGTGTCCTGGTTTTGGCTGGAATAAAGTTAGTTTTCTTCCTAGTAGCTGGTGCAGTGCTGTGGATTTGGGATGAGAAGAATGTTGATAACACACAGATGTTTCAATTGTTGCTAAGCAGTGTTTGCACTCAGTAAAGGACTTCACAGCTTCTCATACTACCCTGCCAGTGAGGGCTGGGAGTGCACAAGGAGCTGGGAGGGGACACAGCAAGGACAGCTGACCCAAAGGAGCCAAATTCCATACCATATGAGCTCATGTCCAGTATATAAATTGGGGGCAGTTGGCTGCGGGACACCCCAGCATGGGAGTGTCACCACTCACTGACCAATTGTCTTGTACATTATTTGTTTTGTGTATTCTGTTATTATTATTTCCCCTTGCTTTTCTGTCATGTTAAACTGTCATTATTTCAACCCACCAGTTTTAGGGTTTTTCCCCAGTTTTCTCCCACATCCCACTGGGCAAGGGGGAGTGAGCGAGCAGCTGCGTGGTGCTTCATTGCTGGCTGGGGTTAAACCATGGCACGTGGTTAGAGGAGTCATCTGTACTTAATGTGAGCTTCAGTTATGTTACACGTCATATCCACTCTTCTTTAAGGTCATCACAGGAATTGCACCAATTCTGTTTGTGTAAGTCAATACAGGCATTGTACTGTAAGCAGATTTTGGAAGCAGGATGAAATATGGTAGTCTAATAAAACATTTGATGAGTTTAATTTCTTATATTTAGGTATTGTCCTGTAGTGTGTAAGGACCAAGGATGGAACAAATAGTTCTAGCTGGCACACAAAACCCCGTTTAAAAATGTTGTATTTAATCTGTAATCTATAACCCTTTTTTCTAGCATCTTATGGGGTTATGTAGTGTAACAAATTTTCAGAAGTAGATCTTTAGGATATGAGACTGGACTGTCTGCTTTTCTCTTTCTTGGTTGTTCCAAAGTTTCAGAGTCTGAAAACTGTTGATTTAGATTGTTTAAGGATGGGGTTTTTTTTCCATTCTCCAATATTCATAAGTGTTAACATTCTGCTCGTGCAATACGTATCCAACTTAAAACATCGTAACAAGGTCAAGTGGGTAACAGAGGTTCAAGCTGCCTTGCTTTCTTCCCAGAAAAACACCCAAGATGATGAAATAGAAGCTCAGACAAATAATTAATTGTTGACTTTAAAAACAGAAAGGAAGAGACAAGCTACATAAAAATAATTAAGTCCTGCCTTCAGAGAATACTCTTTATCCATACATAAAAGAGTAGTGACCTGTATTTCTCGTGAAGAAAAGGCAATGGCAATTAATGTTTTTCTACAAAGCTTTAGGTGTGAGAGGAGTATTGCAGAACACAAAACCAAGGTGGATTTAAATTCACAATAAATTGTCATGATCAATTAGTGCTTTCTATCATTGTTAAAAATCTACTCTAATAAGTGAAGATTTTAAAAGAATATTTCCCTTCTCACCCTCCACTCCTGAAGAAATGAAACAACATTGACAATTCACACACTTGGTAGAGAAAACAACCTGGATGATTAATCTCTTTAGTTCTCTGACATTTACACAGCTAATTGTGTAGTGATGATGCTTCTTTAATAGATCTGAATATTAATGGAAGATTTGGTTAAAGTTGAAACTTGTTTGTTTGGGAATATCACTGGAGAAATAAGAACGCTTCATCAACTTCAGATTTTCATCACAGGTTTTATGACATATCATGGAACTTAAGTGCTTTTATGACTTGTAAAAAAATTGCTTCAATATTTGACATTCTGTGCTTCAAGGAATCCTGATTGGCAGTTGATTAGCCTTTTGCTCAAGTCATTATCTTCCTTAGTGAAATTAGTTGGCTAGAAAATTGCATTGTAATTCATCAAGGGGAAAGTAACGTTTCAAAAGCTCTTGAGAGTAAGATCCCTTTTATTTAGTATACAATATAAATTATTTTCCTAGCATGGTTTTCTAAAATGTACTATTCATCATATTACAGCACTTTGTATTAAATTATTGTATTGGTTTTCATTTCAGTCTTTCACTGAAACTAGGTGATACCTGCATTGAAATTAGCTCATGAGTAATATTGAAGGCTGTGTGTATGAGAAAGAGTTTGGCCTTGAATCAGAAAGCCACTGAAATATGCATATAGAAACTAACCCAAATACAGGGAAAACGCCACTCTTACTATATTTAATGCAGTGCCAGTAGTCAGATTGTTCTCATTCGAAAGGAAAACTTTCTGCAAAAATCATGTTAATAAATAATGCACAAATGTTACGGTAAGGTGAGGAGAAGACATTTGCAGAAAGAGCATCGGATTTACAAAGTCTGTAGTGTACTGGAAAAAAAAACCCCCACAATAGTTTTGATAAATGTTCCTCATTACCTAAGTGGAAAGTATGGTGCCTGAAACACATTGCTAATTAGGTGTGGATGGCAGGAGCACGGTGGAGGTCATCTGCTAGAAGCACTGGGTAAGATTTTCCCTGTCTTGGCTTCAGGGAGCCAACTTGTCTCCTCCTAGGTGCTTTCCTGTGCTCCCAGGTGACTGGGGGAGCTCACCGTGCAGATACCTCTGACATGAAGTGAGACAGGGAAGCAGAAATGAGATGATAGGAACTGTGTTCTTCTGAAACAGCTCCTTTCCGGACTCCTGAAATGCCACGTGCATAGATTGACCAGGTCTGGTGGCTGGAGATTGTCCTGCCCTGAGTGAGGGGCTGGACTGCAGAGGTTTCTTCTCACTGATATTTGATTGCTATAGAGCGTGTTTCAGTTTCCTTCCTTTCTCGCTCCCAGATTGTGGAATAAAACCAGTTCTCTGCCGTGTTGCGGAATGCAGTGGAGATCATTCTCTTTTCCTTTCTCCTTCAATCTCCAGCCGTGGCTTAAGGTCACGTTAGGCACAGAGATGTGCTTTTTGACACCCTGAGTGTCACCAACTTAATTAACTTCAGCTGATGGTATAATTAACAAGGTGCTTTTTTGGTAGTGTTTTCCTGCTTTCATAGCATGCGTGGTTTTAGATGTTTTAAAGCAGCATCTTGATATTAGAATTCATGTAGAAATTTATTTTTTTAAATATATATTTAATTGGAATTAAATATATATTTAATTGGAATGCAACCACATATGTACTATATAAAATCAGCTACTGTGCACTTCTTATCCATGTGTGCCATATAAAATTAGCTACTGTGCAGTCGTAATCCAGTGGAAGTTAATTACTGGCTTGCTGGTAACCTTTTGCTACACAGAAAGCAAGCAGTTTATCGTTGTATTTGACGTTCCTCCTGTGAGATGAACGTCTGGAAGAAAACACACGTCAGATGAAATAAGAACATTCTTTGTACCTGATTTAATGCCTGTTAACTCACTGGACATCCTCTAAGACTTTAATTACCACGGCGTTTTTGTATGTAGCGTTGTTCCAGTATTGACAGACGTGTCTGCCCAAGATCATCGAATGAATCACCTCACCGTTGAAAATAATGGCAAGCTCTCATAACCCAGATGTCTCCTAACTTCTCTGTGCTGGAACAGGCTTCTTATTTCATGCCTTTCCATCTTCCCTGCACCATTGTCTATTGCTACTGTGTCCTACTGTTGCCCGGTGTCTGATAGATGAGTAGCAAAAACCATTTGGGCAGAAACTAGTAAATCTAAATTGTATTTACTGTAAATGGTCTGAAAAAAAGAGTCTCACAAAGTAGCGTCCATGCGTTTTGTGTTGCATAGTTTATATCTTGCCTACTTTAGTTATTAGTAATAAACCGGGGATTTTTTTCCTAATGTAAGATACTTGAATTCCTGGATCGTTAATAAAACATACCTGAGTTGCACTCTGTACAAAATTTTTGTCAGAAGGAGTAATTAAAATTAATTAATGCTTCTGGTAAAGCAGTAATTGTCCCCTGAAGGTATCGAGCACTGGACTGGAAGATGTTTTTTAAAAGCTTCCAACAAAGTAAACAAAACAAATTTCTTTAAAAGAAAAACTGCTTTGAAATTCGACCCGTATTATTGCAGCTCACCTCTGGAGTTAATTGATCGCTGATTGCCTTCACAAAAGGAACTCCACAGTCTCTCCAGGAAACCTTACCGGCTATAAGCCAGCCCTCTTGGGCGTCTTGCTCTGACCACATGATGAAGGATCACTCCTCATGCATAAAATATGGGACGGAGGAATGGGTCATGCCTGTTCCTCCCACCCCCCAGATGTTATATGACGATATGCTTACCGGGAGTAATGTCACAGCCTTTAATTATTTACTAAAGTCATAGTAGCCGCCAGTGTAATGATGATGATACTTAGCGTATCTATAGTTCTTCTATCTGAGGAATGTGAAGTACTTTACAAACATGAGTTAAGCAAGTGTTATCTTTCCATCACTACAACTAAGTGGCCCTACTGGAATAATCAGGCTGCTATTAACTGAAGTTTCTCTCCTCTCCATTCATATTTAACATGCGAAAATAATCAATGTTTTTGCCGCATGTTCTTATTTCCTTATTTTCCCTGCTCCTTTTACTTTGTGCCTTACTCCTTTAGGGCTAGTTTTGGAGAAGGGAACTTAATTTTAAAAGAAAGTTTATTCTCTAAATGTGGAACTGGAAAAAAAAGTCATTTTATAGGAAGGTTATTTTATAAATAGTAAGAATTTGTAAGAGTTTGGTCTCCAAAGTCAGGCTCTCTAAGGCCCTGTCTCAATGCATGTTGCAGAGTAGCTGGAGAATATGGTGCTTTCTTGAATGTTTGTAGAGTTGCCAGAGTCCCTTTTAGACAGAGGGGGAATTATAATTTTAAAAAATTGTTTGGCAGTAGTGATAGGCTAGCATGTATGGTTCTAAAGCTTCTTGGCAATATTGTGTAACTCTTCTGTCTAGGAAAAATACAAAAGTTGCAGACAGCTTTTATCTAACCTGACAGGGTGCAGTAAAATACAGTACTCGCAGCTCAGGAGGTGCTATCTTTCCAAATGCTGCCAAAATATATTGGTGTGCCACAATACAGGGCTGCTTTATTAAACTCTCTAAACAGGAGAGTGGGATGGGATTTACACGTTTCCTGTCTCATTATCCAGAAGTACCTCTGTGCTCTTTCTTAGGGAAAAGCATGTTATAACTCTCTTGTAGGACATTCACTTTGTGGTCTGAGACCTCATATCACTCATTTGCATTGAAGATGTGATAGAGTAAAACCAACAGAAAAGGTTTTCTCTTTGGCTTTGCTGATTTTTGTTGATGGGCATTATGTAAACTTTGGTGTTGATAGGTCAAGAAGTCATCCAAAGGGCAAGAGATACCTTACAGCTATGAGGAGATACGCTTTTCTCCAAGCAGAAAAATATTGCTGAATCTTTCCTAGCATATTTCTAATGTCTCTCCCTAGCAGACATCAAGGCTTACCGCTATATCACATTTGATAAGACAGAAGGGCGTGGGACATCTTCTACGTTATAACTTCAATTATTTGTCACTGCTACCTGTCCTGGAAAAATTTTCAAAATTTGTCCCTCCAATTTCTTCCATGTCTCTGAAACTTCTGAGGTATTTGAAGAGATAGAACTTTCTGTTAAGTTCCCATTCTTTAATGTGGTCGCTGTGCTTGACAAAGGATACTTGTATTTTGTTGTGTAGCAAAAAACTGGTACAAGGGAAAGTTTATGCATAAAATTTGTAGTATTTCTTCAGCTTGGTAAAATCGACTAGAAGCATAACAGAAGCTCTGAGGCATAAGGAAAAGAAATCAAATTTCATGTTTTCTAATCTTACACACATTAAATCGCTTTTACGATGATTTTTAAGCTGTTCTGTGTAAGGTCAGCTCTGTTCCTTGCCTCTTCTGGGGAATCTCTGCATATGTTCCTGAGTGTAATAACATCTACACGTCTCTCTTTTTTTTTTTGTAGCTTTCCTTCTCAGTATTATAAAAGAATTACATTTATGCTCTTGGGAACTGTTAATGGTTTTGATTCACTAGAGCACTCTTTGTATGAACAGATAACATTTATCATTTGCTTAATAACTGTCAATTTATGTGCTAATGTTGAATAATCGAAAGGAAGATAGAGAAAACACATTTGGTTATTTAACAATGCCATTGGACTGTAGTCTTTTAAGAAAGACTGTCTAACTGTGTATGTGAGAGAGACATTAGCTGCACAGGTATTTAGGGAGAACTTGTTTGTTGGAGAAAGTGTATGTTTGACAAAAGCTTAATTGTTGTTTTCCAATACCTGTGCCAAGGAAAAGTACGTGCTGCCGTTAGCATGGTGCTTTGTGCATTCACCCAAGTGTCTCAGCATCCAGGAGAGAATGCTTGCAAAATCCTCATTTTCGAAGAGACCTTTCAGCTATCCATATTTACCCTCTGCAGCGTACCATGTGGTCTTGCATCCCATTTCGGGGCTTTTGAAAAATTATGCTGTTTTCTACGTTGTAAATCCGTTTCTGCTTCACGTTGGAGAGGATTTTGCTTTGATGTGTAGTGAAGCGGTATCTAGACCAGTGTAACTAAATGGAGCGCAAGAATTGGGGAAAACATTAAGTACAACAATCACACCTTCTGCAGCAGAATGGGAGCGGAGCCACGAATAACTAATTGACTGTAGTGATGACTCTCCCCCGTACAGGCCTTATTTTTGAGTCTTTTACCAATGTTTCAATTTCAACTCTTTCACAAAGCTCAAGACCAGAATATGTGTAGAAAGTGCCATTAAAGAATGTGCTACACTGATGTCAACGTGGGCAAAGTTTTCGTCTGAGGCAGGGAGTCTTGCATATTGCAAGAAGTTGCTCTCCTTATTGTCTGCTGCATCATGGCAAAAGATTATTTTGTCCTTGAGATTAATTTAGGATTGTATCGATGGAAATGAGAATAGTGACACTGTCTATTGGGTGCTTGGGCTCGTCCTAGCATTTATGCTCTAAAAAAAGCTTTACATAAACATCTTTACACTTCTTCCTCCCCCTGTTGCAGTTCCTCTGACTTGTTTTGCTGTTTTGTTGTTGTTCTGAAGGGCTCAGTCCCTGGGTAATATATTTTATACTGTTAAAGTACTTCTACATCAGTTTAAGTTTAAGCATATCCTGAGGCCAGTAAATAGAAAGCAGTTTTAAGAGGAAGGAAGGGGCTTTTTTGGAGCTCTTCTGCAATGATTTTTAGTTCCTCACAGGATTCTGGAGGCATCTGTGGCCAAGGTGACTATCTGGAGTCCTGCAGACAAGGAGGCTGGTTGGACTCCTGAATCATGAAGGTCTATTATGATATACAGATGGTGCCAAATTTTGGACTAAATCCATTGTGGAATTACTGAGGAATGTTGTCTTTTGGGGAAATGCTGCTAAAATGTGTTTGCAGGGAAGACATAAACCTCCTGATCTGTTGGAATTAAAACTTAATTAGGCCAGGTTTCTCTGAGAAACCCTAATAATTATGTTGTCCTTTAAAACCCACAGGTTTATGAATACAGGAAGGGAAAGATTAAACATGGCTATCTAAACTTTTTTTTTCTTTTCATTTTTTTATGCTGTACTTTCCTGGGGTAGCTATTTGGAGTATCAAGGGAACATTATTAGTTTCACAACAATTAACTCCATGGCATCTATAAAAAGTGCACAAGCTGTCTCGTGGAGCTCTTTCATTGCTTTCAAGTAGTTAGGCTTGCAACACTAACTCGTCTCATCCTTGATAGGGAATCTGCTGAACATGAGAAAATGTTCAGCCTGAATGACTTCTCCATCAATATTCCACCAATAAATGCTAGAGGTGGAAGTTCAAACCCTGATGTTCTCTGAGTCATCTTGTCGGTCATGTCGGTGATCTGTGCTGTGTTTCATGAATGCTGTGACCACAGGTGGACACACTTCGCTTACTCATTCACAGATGGGCAGATTGTTGTAGTGAAACCTGGGGCTCCTTGAAGCCCCAGACAGTTTTGTCAGGGATTTCTTGTCAAACTTGAAAGGAAATATGTGATAGTATCCATTTGTGCTTTGTTTATGCCACATCCTATATGATCAGTCTGCAGATTTAGAAACACCCTTATTCTGGTTTCCTTGTGCTGTCTGTTGCCTGCTATTAATTCCCAACATGCTATTTAATCTGATGGTCATTTGCAGATGTGTTTCACAGAGGGTTGCACATTTCAAAGCAAACAGATTTCTGGACATTTCTGAAAACTGATGGCCAGAGAGAAGCTAAGGCTTCTTCTAAGGTGGAGAAATCCTGAGAGACTCAACAACCATTATGTATTTTGTTGACATCATGTGGCTGGACAGTATTTCAGATCAATCTGGCTTTTACCCTGCCAGAAAACCAAAAAGTTTCAGTTTGGAGTCATGGAAGTGTTGAGTGTAGAGTAAGTGAAGGGAGACTGATGATCTGGGGCTTTCTGGAGATGTAGGGATGGTCTGGAAGGTATTCAAAATACCCCATGTCATTTTACCCCCAGTTTCCCTCTCTGTATTTTCCTATTTGGTGTCCGTCTCCTTTGTGAAGTACATAAAATCCTCTAATAAAAAAGCTGTGTAAAGCCTTGGGGAGTTGTTTTGGTGTGATAAAAACTTGCTTTTGCATTGTGTCTGGTCTGTAAACCATTGCTCAATGAGCTTTCTATTCAAAAAAGATGTTCTTGCAATACCTGTATCTGTGCTGACATGCACATAAGGCATTATTGGAGAAGGAACAATATATTGGTACTTAAAAAAAAAAATCCTATTAATTTTAAACAAAAATCAGGTAGGAGGTGTCATTCAGTGGGGAAAACTGCCTCTCAGAAGGTCATGAATGTCATTCTTACCATTGTGTGACAGTTGGGCTAGTAAACAACTCTATCCTATGGGATTTCATACAATAATATTTTTTAAAATGCATTTGTTGAGTTGCTTATGTAAATGTTTTCAATAGGCAAATGGATTTGTTCAGGCAAAACAATACTTGGATGCCAGGCATTGCATGCCAGTGTGAACTAATTAAAGTCATATTGTGCAACAGGTCAATAGATCAGAAAGTTGGCCTTCTAATTAGAAGATGTAGCTATTAAAAAACTTGTTTGTATTGAAGAGAGGATCAAAATTAAAAGAAATAATCTAGATGTGAGGGAATCAGAGCTCCAATTCTCTGCTGAAAGCTGTGGCAAAAGTCAGCCCCATCTTATCCAAATCCCACCATGTTACATATTGAGAGATTTGAGGCTTTAGGTTGTCCCTCATGGAGATCTTTGCGCCCACCCCTCTGCCCGCAGTGCCTGCCCATGCTGTGCATAGCTCAGTGCTCAGATAACTTCTAATAGTCTGGCCTCTGCAAATGGAGGTCTGAGGGGAGTATTCAGATCTGGGTTGTAGTTGCTGTCAGCGTAGACCTTTCATCCTCCTTAATACTTTAGCTCCACCTATTTTTTGTGGTTCTTGCGATCACCACAAGTAGTTGCCTGGCCAAACTGAATAGGTGTCATCTTGGGACTGTTTTCGAGTGAGCCTTTTGTGCCAATTATTGTTTAGCTTTCGTTCTTCCATCTTAATAATTGAAAAACATTTATTTTCAATAACATGTAGGTGTTGGGTGTTGTTTTACCCTGGAGCGTAAACATAATTAGTGAAAAATAATAACAATAAAAAGATTTTAGATGGTAGAAGAGCTTCACAACTTCTCCTGTAGGTTTTCATCACTTCAGAAGGGTGGAAGGCAGAGCTATTTCAACCATGCTTTTGTTTTGTAAAGGAAAGTTGAGCAGGGGGTGGAATTGCATAGCCCCAGGGCTCCAATCCAGCCTAAGTTCTCCTCTGATTCTGGGAAAGAGTATGTTGAAACTAAAAGACATTAATACTAGTAAAGCTAGTAAAACTCAGATGTCCATTTATCTGAGTGAAAGACATCATCTTTCCATAGGCCTATGATGAGCTTTTTTACAGTGTGATGCTGGTTATACTGAAATGTGAAACATTGATGGTGTGGGGTTGTAAGTTAACCACAGGTCTTCTTCTGGAGATTGACTTATAAAATGTTTCACCGGCATATTCACGCGTTTTGCTTACGCAGTTTGAGCTTATTCAGTTTGTGTAAAATGTTATGTATGGTACTGTGAAGATGGGAGGGATTACGCTTCTCTGTCAGAAGCAACTTCTCTATCAGAAGTTACTTCCCATCAGAATTCACTGGAACCGTGGCATTCGATTATTTGTGTCAGTCGTCTCGATGCTCTGGAAGAGGTTCTCCATCATTCCCTCAGTCTTGTTGCTTCCTGACGCTTCATCCTTAGCATCATCCACTGCAAGCAGAACATATTAGTCATTCCAAGACAAGGCTTGTTTATGCTCGTACCCTAGGGTGACTGCTGCATGTTTTTCTTCTGCCATTGCTCAGTTGTTTGTTAGTGCCTGTCTACAACTAAAACCTGAAGGGATGAATGTCCTGTCGTGCCGATTCTGTGTGTGGCTGGTGCAGAGTTTGAGTGCGATGTGAATGGTTACTTCCATCTTTTGAACTCTGATTCACGCAGGTTGTTAGGGCTCAGTGACAAAACTGCCGCCCTCTCATAACGCAGGAAGCTGTTTTACTTGGGCGTGGGGATGGGGGCTTCCCCCCTTCGTTTGCAGGTACACTAACACAGGAATTGCAAAAGATCCTGAAAGATTCAAACACATTTCAGCTAAAACCAATGCTTAAAGGGTGTATTTACCTTGTTGTTTGTAGTTGGAGCCTAGAATGTGCTTTGGAAGGAAATCCCCTGACTCTCCTCACTGCTTTGGTATTTAGCGTTATCAGGTATCTTGCAGCACATGAATTAGGTTTCTTTTTGGTAAAAATAGACTAGAGGATGTGTCTTTAATGCATTCTGCTGGAAAACTAGTGTTCGGTCCTAGGACCAGACAAGGAATAACCCGAAATAAAAATTAAAAAACAAAATAAGCAAAACAACCCCTTCCCACCACCAAAAAAACCCTGAAATGTGTATAGTATTTCTACAACAGGTTCTCAACACCAGTTGTTTTACTTCACAGGTCCTCTGTGTTTGTTAAAGAAGATGTACCCAAAGTGCTAAATTTTAATAGAAAAATGTGGATGGAGCTTAACGTACCTGTTGTATAGATGGCAGGTCACAACGCCTCTCCAAGTTTCTTCGCCAAATTCACTGTATTTTCATATTCCTGCATACAACTTCCTATTTGCAAGCCTTTGACTATGAGGAAAGCAAGTAGGCAAAGCTCTTTTTCGAAGTATACTTTCTGACAGTGGGTTGAGTAATATTAAAAATTATGTTGAAATTTGTTCTGCATTTGACATCATTGACATAAGCTATTAAGATGTTTGGTTGTTTTTTTTTTTTTTAAGATGAATAAAGATTCTGTTCTGTAAATGCTTCCAGAAGGGAGAGTAATCTGGAAGTGGAATTTATGCCCAGGGTCCATCACTGATACAGTCTTTAGAGCTTCAGTATCCTCAGGCAGCATTATGTGTCCTCTCACTTTATTCTTAGGCATATTAGAATGATTACTTCTTTCTAATGCTATCATGTTGCATTTTAGATATGAACCATATATGGTTAAAAAAACCCAGTAAACTCTTTGAGCCTGGCTTAAAAGTTCTGATGTAACTTTTCAGAAACAGATTAACTCTTCATTATTTTTATTTCTCTGCAAGCTTTTAAAACTAGGATTTTCCATCTTTTTTCTATGATGCTAGTAATATACCTCAACTCCCTCCTTTTAATGAAAGCTGGAAAGGAAAACCTGGAGGCTTAAGTATAGTGCCAAATATTATAGGATATATATTGTTCAGTCTTTTTACTTAGGATCATATGTGTTATCTTTAAAACCTGTTTTTTTAATATGTTGGACATATGCATATTTGAATATGTTTACTACAACTTTTATGGGCTTTTTACTTTTAAAGTCATGTCTCAGTGCTCTTGTATTATTTTGTCAGTATTGCTCAAGCTGCAGAGAACTTGAGATGCTTTGGGTAAATGGTTGTTCAGAGTTACCTCTTAAAAATTGAGTTAATACATGGTGTGTCCGTGGAACATTGCTATGGAATTGATGATGTTTACTCATTAATTACTGTAGACTGCAGCTCACAGTGTTGGCACCATGGCTTGTTTGTTACATGCGATGATCACTTTATAAATGTCAATAAAATCAAGACAAAAACCTCTAGTACAACTGGAAGTAGCAACTCAGTATTTTCCTCATTAGTTTTGGCAGCCAAATAGTCTTGCAAAGCAGTATGCACTAAAACACCAGCCAACTGAGTCCCACACTGTGGCTATAATTACATATTTTTGCTTGCTAATCAGTAGAATTTTTCTGTGTACACTATTATACTTTAATGGTTCTGTTGCAACACCAAATTTACTACAGTGTTCCCTTCAAGAAAATGGGACATAATGATTTTGTATTTACTACAAGAAGATATTCAACTAAATAATACATAATGATGCTGCACAGATTAACCAGCTCTTTAGTTCTTCTGTTCCTTATCTGTCTTTTAATAGTGTTTTAGGACAAACATAAAGTTACTTGGGAGGGAATTACCAGAATTACAGAACTGGTAAATATAGCTTCTGAGCGGGATGTCTTGTTTCTTACTCAAAAACTATTAGATTGTAATTTTAAGCCGTGCTTAGTACTTTCATTTCTCTTCCCACAATTCCTGGAGCGTAAGGGGGGTTGCAGCCAGCTCAGATAAGTAATACACTCATTAATTACAGGCTTACCTTCCTTGTAGGTTAAAAATACTTGTGTGGGACTTGTTTAATCAAGCTGTTGGGATACATCCCTGCAGAGGGCTGGGTAGTGAACAGCGCAGAGGAGTTCCCCGTGCAACTTTTGGGTTCAGATTCTTCCGTTACTCTAAAGGTCACTTGCTATTATCAGACTTTGTGTCCTTCTCTTTTTTAAAATATTTTTTGTCCAAAGTCACTACACTGCAAAAATCTCCCAAGTACTGTGGGCAATGTGGAAGGCAATTTTTTCTCTAATGCTCTTTCCATTATCTTGTTTTTATTTCTGACATCAACTAAATAAATAAACGCTCAAGAGTTTTTATTCTTCTTCTTTTTATCCATGGGTTATGCAGTTACTTAAATTCCATTTGATCATTATGAATGTCTCTGACAATCTTAGATTACTCTAATGCTTTTTCATTTACCTTGGAAACAGAACTTCACTGTCAGAGACAATCTGTCCAGGAGTGGAGATGGCAGGTAGGGTCTGAGAATGGCAGCTTCCCCCTTTTACTCCTCATGCAGTTAATTATGTGTGAAGGTTGTGCTGATGCCTCTAATATTTTTCTAGATTTGTCAAATTCTGCAATGCAATCTGACATACTACTGAGAGTAAACACTTTTTTCTTCTGCATTTGATTTGTGGAATGAGTCCGTATCAGGGTATGATACTGTTTTTATAGGGGAAATTGTGCTTAGCGCACGTGATATTTTTGTGTGTGGCTGGAAAGCATTTGATATTTCAACAGTGCTGAATGTCGTGTCCTAGATCTTTAAAATTATTTTTTGACAAGATGATTTGAGTTGTCTTTGTCTTAGATGTGTTGCGCATATGATTTGTCGTAGCCTCTCAACAAAAGGAAAGAATATTTGAGACTTTTTACGGGTAATTACTTCTCAGGCTTGTGTTAAAACACTGTCTGAAAGAACCTTGTTCATACATCATTTTCCGTTTAATCTAGTGTTTACCTTTTTCTTCCCTTGTATTTATTCCATTTGAATACATTGTAATGTGTTCAATTGGATTTACCTATTGCAAGGCAATTTTTGTATAATTAATACTGTTAATTAATCTGGCTTGAAACAGCACTCCAGATTGAGAGGATGTTTCTGTGATTGCAGACAGAGAAGTATCTCAACCAAGTTTTCTCCCTTCAGTGGTTCACGATAAAAGTAAATTAGCACAAGTGAAAATGGTCCAGGAAAGAAGAAAACCAGCCGCTACTCAGTAAATATTTCATGGTATTCCTATAGCCCGTTAAGCTTTACTGCAAGCAAGAGAATATTGCTTTGTTGATACTTAGTCTTACTCCTTTGTACGTTCCAGCTGCTGCCCTAATTCAGAGTTCCTACAATCCCTGTGGTTTTTTAAGTCCCTTTTGAAGAATGCCCGGAACTGGACGGACTTCACTTCTGTAACTACCCGTTCCTCTGCTACTTTCTTCATCTTCCCTCTCTCATAGATAATGCGTCACTGAAACCTGCATGAAGATTCCATGCTGTCACATAGTCAAGCTGGACCCCTGTTGGTTAAAGGGGAAGGGAAGAGATGACAAATTGCTCATAAAAAGTGTTCAGAACATAATATTTGAAATCATAAGTGACAAAAACTTCTTCTAAGCAGACCTGCCTCTCTTTCTTTGGTAAGATTTTTAAGGGAAGTGGAGCTATTCACCTTGTATCTCCTATCTCCTTCACTGGCTCAGCCTCAGTGTCTTCTCCCAGGTTTTCTCCAAAGCTTCACTGTATTCTTTTATTTTAGCAGTGATGTATGGTGTTCTGGTGCTCGGTGCACCATCAGGGAAGGCGAAACCTCATGTTCTCCCATGGCTGGTTTAGTTCTATTCAGTTAGAATCTGTAGTCGCTACAGAAGCCTTCGGGCTTCAAATCTGCAAATACCTGTGTGAGAATGCCTTTGCTTCCATGTTTGCCGTGAAAAGAAGGTCTTGGATTACAACCCCTTGCATTTCAGTGGGGAAGAAGTGGTTAACTTTCAGCATAAAAAAAAAAATCAGCATACCTTTAAAACTCTTAGGAACAACTTGCCAACAGGCTGTTGGGCTGTCAGGATGCACCACAGTTATAAGGCTTCTTTTTATGCAGTCATTGTACAATTATTACTTGGTAGCCGGTTCTCTCTAAATTGTTGACCTGTGCCTGACAACCTCTAGCTGATCATAGTGAATAAATTTGTATAATCACCGTGTGATGAGTGCTTAATAACAGTACTCCAAATAGGCACATACCTGTTCAGGCTTAATACATTCCATCTGCCATGCCTGGCCCATGCACTTAGTATTTTTGAAACGTTTGCAAATAATGGATCATGCCATCGCAGTTGCCTGCTTTTTCATATGGAGCCTTAAAATGCTGAACCTTACAGAGAAGGAAAAGTTCTATTACAAAAAAGCCCAAAGAAAGTGAGGAAGTGCTGGTGTGTGTGTGTTGTAAATGAGGAAAAAAACCCCTTCCCGAACGACTTTGCAGCAGTTTTTCTATTTTCTTTTTCTTTTTCTCACTTAGCAGCATGCTTTTACTCCGAATAATCTGCAGTATTTATTTCCTTGCTAATGGTACTGTCCACATTACACAGAGGACTACGTAAAATGGGAAGCTAACAAATCCTCATGCTTGTATGAGTCTCCGAGATGCTCACAAAATGCTCACAACAAACCAGGAAAAGAGCATGTCCAGCATGCTACAGAAAAGATGTCTTGGTCAGGTTTCCAAATCGCCAGTACTGAAGGGTCGCAAGAATATCCTGTGGAAGCACTGGTCATTTCTTTCTCTGATCTTGGCCTCTTCTTTTAAGCATTTCCTCTTCCAGCATGGGAGATAGGTTGCTGAGACACGTGGGCAGTGACTCTTACCAGTTTGTACATCTCTGTGTTCCTTATTTCATTTACATGCAGCATCAGAACATTAGTAAATCGCTTTTTAAAATAAAAACCTGAGTTTCGTTGCCCTTTCAGGCATATTTTTTTATCTTTTTAGGTGCTTGTTTCTTTCCCATTTCTCAGAATTTAACTTCGTGTTTCCAAACAGTACAGGAGGAAAAATAGACTTGGTAGTTCCATGCACTAGACAGAGGTTGGTATGAGAGTAATAGCCTAATGTCATCAACAGCTTAATAGCCATCGCGGCAAAACAAAGACAGCAACGTGGATATTTACAGTGAGAGTCTCCTGTGCTTGAGGAAGGAAGCACAAAGGTGCTTGTTTAAAAAAAAGAAGTGAGAGGCTGAAGGAGGCATCTTGGGCCAGGGAAAGGCGGGCATTAACTTTTCTGTGTGGAATTAAAAATAAGCGTTAAGCAGAGCCTAATTGGCAAAGGGCTGTGAAAGTGGGGGAAAAAAAAGAGGTTCTGATGTCATCTCCCTAAACATTTACATCATTTAAGTTCAAGGTGGTGCAAAACCCTCAGTGGTAGGTTAAAGCTTAACTGATAGAATTTTATTTGTATCCCTAAACAGGGTAGTGCAAAAAGCGTAACTAACCCTCCCAATTTCCTGCCTTTTCAGAGGGACACAGCCATAAATCTTTTCACACGGTCTTATTCTTAATCTGTTCCACACACTTTTTATTTTTTTACTGGGCGTAAGAAGAGGCTATGATGCATGAGGTTGCACTTCAGAGGTGTTTTCTAGGTGAAGAATGAGACTCTCGTAATAACAGCACGCTAACATGAACGAAAATCCAGGACAAAGTAGACATCCTAGCAATGAAATGGAGATAAGCGTTTTAGTCCCTCCAGTCTGTGTGGTATCCAGCTGGAAATGAAGTACCGTGACTACCCAGGAGGCTGAGGAAAGTGTTCTGGAGTCACCAAACCCATTTCTTCAGGGTAATACCACATTAAAAAAAAAAATAAATTGTGGCTTCTTAATTGTCAGTTTGGGAAGCAGGGGGAGCAAGTTGAGATGAAGATGAGCTGACCTTGGTCTAATAGCACAGAATAGCCTGAAATTTCACCAGGCTTCAGCTTTTCACTTCATTCCTCAGTAAACAACAACATGCAGTTTTTCTGCTTGCTGCAGGGAGGTAGTGAAGGCTTAGCTGTCTCATTTCCATCTGTAGAAGAGTGTATTGTGTCAGGTATCTCAACACGAACACAATTAAAAGAATGATTCCTTCACACATGCCTTAATGTCAGCATTTTGGACCGGGAAATACTGGAAAAACACTATTGGAGCCTTTCCTAGTTCTTTTTTTCCTGCCAAAAGTGTGACATTCAGACAGGTTGATCAGACCCGTGTTTCTCTGAGCCCTTATGCTGCTTGAGTGGGCTGACAAATGTGTGAATCCTATTGACATTATAACTCTGTCTACAAACTGGGAGTGGAGCACTCAGAGCCCAAGAAAGATGACATCCTAAGTGTGAGATAAAACAAATGCTTGCTTTATTGCGTAGTTGTTCATGGAAGGAATTTACCAATCGTCTCTGCTAACGTGACAGCACAACTTTTCCTTGGCTTTTCAGATATTTTTAATAAGAGTTTCTGATTCCCAAGATATTTGACTAAAATAAATCTGCCAAAATTTGTGAGTTTACTATTGTTTCGTGTTTTTGTCAAAGTAAGAATGATTAGTTGTGTGCAATAAATGTAGAACATTTTAAATTTAACAGGTCTGTGGGTAAGTGAGCTTTAGTTTGAATCGCTGGCTTCTTTATTTCCATATGTCTTTTTGCCAGTTCATGGCACGGACATCAATTACGTTGGATCTTTCAGCTGCTTTTGTTATGCTTGACTGTGAACTGCATCCAGATGAAGGACAGCCTTCTCATAAAGCAACCAGCAGATTTTAGCATTTAATTCCAAGCACTTTTCACCATAGCAGGCAGTAACTGGTGGTTTGTAATGCTAAATTTGGAGGAATTCAGCTAAACAATATTCTAAAAGACAAGTTTCCATGTATGACTTTAGGGCTTACACGTGCCATTGTTATGAGTAGTTTTCTTTTTTGCAGCTTATCCTGGAATAATAGTTTTATTACATCTTACTGTGACTTTTTATTAAACCCACTCTGCAGCATGGGTTAGTTGTTGGAGGTGGGAGGACCCAGAATTTTAACTCTGGCTGCAATGAGGCTCCTTGTGCAGGCTCAGAATGTCAATTCTTAAATAAAAATAGGCACTATCCCATAATTGACACATTAGGAAATCAGTAGCTTAAGCATTGAGACTCTCAGCTCTCAGTTTTGTCTTCGTTTAGCTCAGATGTAGGCATTAAGAGTTTCTGAAAGTAAGACTATTTAAGGAACTATCAATTTAGATTGTCTGTGATGAAACGTGAAGCTAATTCTGTGAAACAGCCGTCTCAAAATAAATGGTACTTTCTGTTTTTGAAGGGGAAAATTTTAAGGCTAAAGCAGATCATGCTTTTAAACTCCCTTACAGCTTGGCCAGAAAGTACTGTATAAATGCTAAGTATTTAAAATTAATTATGTTGGAGGCCTATAAACCAGTGCATTGATTAAAACTCTTCAGTTCATTAAACTTCCCAATAGCAGAGGCCATCTCCGCAATATAAACTGCCATTTCTAGCAGCAGCGGCCGACTGGCATCTGTGTTGTAATCTTTTTAAGATCCTCACCTTTGCTCATTAGACCAGCAGCTGTTGTCTCTTGCTGGGCAGGATTTATTTCCCCTTGACGTTGGTCTCAGAGGTGCAGTTGCAACTTTGGCAGCACTTGATTCCAGTGAACTTCCTAGAGGTACTTCACCAGTTGTGCAGAATGAGGTTGCTTTTGGTTGTGAGTTGTTGCCTTGATTGTTTTGTGAGGTTTGGGTTGGTTGGTTTGTTTGTTTTCTCTCTTTTTCTGATTTCCACACACATCCTTGCAATGGGCATTTTTGAAAAGTCCACAAGGACTGAGGACATACATACCAGAGGTGTGCTGCAGTCCGGGCAAAACAGCTTCCTCTTGAGTGTCCCTGACAATATATCTGATACAATGATTTATTTTTTTTTTTATTCACTCCTGGTCCTAGCATTTGCCACCTGGAAGAGCAGTACCACTTCATAGATAAATCATGCATGGTTAACTTCCTTAAATAAGTGAAATCTCCTGAATTTCCTAGTGAAAATGAGACATGAAAATCTGGGAAAGCACCAGACAACAGGGATTACTATGAAAAAAAGAATATGTAGGTTATTGAAATATCACATGATAAATCTGCATATGTTGTTTACATCGTAACTTCAATTTGTCCAGACTCACACACAAGGTCACAAAAGAAGTTGGGCCTTATTATTCCTAAGGGAATTTGTATTTTTTTGCTGTGGTGTTTGATTACCTTACCCTTTTTTATTACCATCTGCACTGCAAGGCCAGTTTTGCTGAGGCTTTTTTTTTTTTTAAGCAGCATCCCATGATACCTTTAATTCTGTGTTTCCTGCGTTTTTGCTTTATTTGCAATTTTAAGAGATTTTCTATAAGAAATACATTTATTCTATATTGTACATCAGTAAATTAGCTAATTTTTACTATACCACTTTAACCCTATAATTCTGGAGAACAAATACAGTTGCTTTGCAATAAATTACATAAGAAAGAATTTAACCTTTTAGCCTCCTTTTCTGTGCAGTGAGAAAGATGTCGTCAAAGATTTCCATATTTTTGTATAACACGTTGTTTTTAGCACACTGTAATTTTGCCTAGGAGTTCTATTCTGATACATGATTTTCTCTGTGCATTTTGAGCAATTCTTTTCGGGTGACTTTTTTGTGCAACCAATTCTATTGACTGCAGTAGCTTTGAAAAGAGTTTTTCTTCATTAACAGATTCTGCTGAATTGTTGGTAGAACAAAATGCCGTCCCTAGTGGCTTCTAAAACTTATGGAAGCATACAGTGAGATTGCTAATATTATTTTTAATGAAAAAACGTTGGAGTAGTACTTTTAATAGCATTACACAAGCATGAACAACTTGATCTATAAGAGCTAAGTCTCAAGCTCTTCGAGCTGTTCTTCAGCCCTTAAAATACAGTTCTCGTGTATAGGTCTTTAAAAGCCCTTCCATGTGCTTGTGCAGCCAAGCCATGGTGAAATAAACTTAGAAATATAGAGACCTCCTTTGTACGGGGTCTGCGCATGTGACAGTGGGATCACATTTCAAAAGACAGGTTGACCCCCTTAAGTCTTTGCGCTCATCTGAAAGCAGAAGTCTTGTGTGTTTTTTCAGAGTGTTTATCTTACTTCAAGGTGGATTGCAGGGAGCATTGAGCAGCCCGGCAGCCTGCTAGTTGGAAGGGCAACCCAAAAGAGAAGAGGGACCATCCTGTGGTTATTTGCCACCTCTCTGGTGGCCCTGGGCAGGACTCATTGAGTAACGCTTTCAAAAATCCTTAGAGATAGCTTGGTTTTTAAGCATGAAACTCCTATCAAGAAGCAGAGTATCAGTAAGGATGGGTAGCAGCCCTGTCTGTAGTACCTTCGAGTGTTACCAGTACTTAGAAATGCCAGTTAATCAGCATGCAGACTGGAGATGGGATTTCTTGTCAGTGAGGATTGATAGTTTTGTCTGTGGGCTTTTTCCACATCTTCCCCGTAGCTGAAATGGCAGGTCACTTGTGTATATAAATGACTCAAAGTATATATGTGACTTCCAGAAACCTGGAGAGGAAGGGCAGCCCCTAGAAAAAAAGCATATTGTGAAGCAGAGTGATAGCTTTGACGTAAAATGACATTTTTCACTGGTTGTATAAAACAGGGATGAAGCATAATTCCTTATCACTGTCACATGACGCAGGGCAGATTCAACCATAAGTGCCTGGGTTTTTCAGCCAATTGCACAAAGACGTTTCAGGGCAGGAACAGTGGGATATGGTTTAATGTTTTCCAAATCTGTTTTGAAAAATGCAGATGAGCATCTATATATCAAGCTGATGATACAGATGAAGTGTCTGAAACCAGTGTATCAAAGATTCTTCACTTTCCTATAAAAGTAATTTGGCAGCGTGCCATTATTATCATGTAAATCTCTTCCTCCTTACTACACAATAACAATATATCTTTGGCCATCATTTTTCTCTCCTGAGGTTGTTGCTGTTATCTGTAATTTCCATAAAGTCTCCATGTTAACAATGCTCACTTCTCTGTACACTTCCAGAAAACAAAATATCCCACAGAAATGTTTCGTGCATGCCCGTTCCATATATTTTGAGTAAATACAGCTAAGACGTGTTTTAGCAGAGGCTGTGTACCCTCACAGAATCACAGAATCATTACGGTTGGAAAAGACCTCCAGGGTCATCAAGTCCAACCTTTGTCCTAGCATCTCTCTAATCACTACACCATATCCTCAAGCACTGCATCTATTCGTTCTTTAAACACCTCCAGGGATGGTGACTCCACCACCTCCCTGGGCAGCCTGTTCCAGTGCCTAACTACCCTTTCAGTGAAGAATTTCTTCCTAATATCTAATCTAAACCTCCCCTGACGCAACTTGAGGCCATTTCCCCCCGTCCTATCATTACTAATCTGAGAGAAGAGACCAACACCAGCCTCGCTACAACCTCCTTTTAGGTAGTTGTAGAGGGCAATGAGGTCTCCTCTCAGTCTCCTCTTCTCTAGACTAAACAAGCCCAGTTCCCTCAGCCGCTCCTCATAGGACATGCTCTCCAGCCCTTTCACCAGCTCATTGCCCTTCTCTGCGCCCGCTCCAGCACTTCAATGTCCTTCTTGTACTGTGGTGACCAAAACTGGACACAGTACTCATGGTGCGGTCAAAGTATCAAGGTGCGGCTGAAGCATCACATGGAGATTTGCTGATCTGCTCTTCCTTTGCCAATTTTTTTCTTTCTGTTAGGCAGAGTGCTCATATTTGGCAAGATATTTCACTGCTTGGGTTTTTGCTTTAAGGATTATCAATTTGAGTTATAAATTGCATACATTATTGGAAACACAGAATATGTCTAGCATGATTTGTTGAGTTATATTAAATGGAAAATGCGTACGTAGATCAGAGGTCATCTGTGCTCAAGTACCTAATGAAGTATGGTAGAAATAAGAGTTTACTCAGAAATTTTGGGTGGTTTGGTGTTTGGGTTTGGCTTTTTTTGGTGGTGGTTGTCCCCCGACTCCTTCCTTCTTCCGTGTCATCAGTCATGAAGTCCATCAAATGCTAATGTCTCCATTTCCATCTATGCCTGTCTGAAGTACTCAATCTTTTCCTGTCATGCCACCTTAAAAGGGAAATACGCACGTCTCCTTGTTTGGTTTTGGCAGATGTCTTCCATTTTCCCTGTCGCACGTAAAAATTGGTTATGATAGAATTTATTTTCCTCTGTTAAGAATTTAATTTTTTTTCAGTTACGTTTTCATCTTTCTGGAAGCTGCTTCAATTATAAAGACTGGACATGGACCTGTGTGGAACCCGGCAACTAGTGATAGACCATCTGTATCATAACTGGGTGTGCATTAAGAGCATGCTTCTTCCATCATGCGATGGTTTATAGATGGGGAGCTGGGACCGACTACGTATTGGCCATCACAACTGAGCTGGCGCATGGTGTGTTAACATATTGGATATGTTAATACATTGCAGATTCAGAAGTGACAAATCTGTGCTTCCGCTTCCCTGCCAGAGGCAGTGGTTGCTTTTTGCAGGTTCTGTTGTTTGGCTGTACTCTGAGCTGGAGTTTGGGGGGGAAAGAGGTTGATTTATCCAGACGAGTTGTTTGAGAGGGCAGCTGAACAAATCATCGTACCGACACCGCCTGAGGGAGGGTGCCTACTTGTTAGAGACAAGAGGGAGCTCAGGGGTGGAAATGATTAATCTGCTGCCAAGGGAATAATTGCATGGACTTGAGCCCTTGTCCAGTACTCGTGTGGTGAATGGACTCTTCCTCCGTAAAGAATCGTGCAGAAAGTGCTAGTCCCAGGCTTCAGTGCTGTGTGTTAATGTCTCAGGAAATACTAATGTTGGTAAAGATTGTGGTGGTGGTGCTTATAAAAATATGCTCGAGGTTTCACTGCATGCTGGTTTACTTATCCTGGTTGGTTTGGGAAAGCATTTAGTAATTAAGTTAAAATAATTAAATCGGATATTATGAGCACAGGATAGATTTCAAGCATTCTTTTTTTCCCTCGAGGTTACTAAATATTATTCTTGCATTAGCGTCTTGGAGTCTGCTGAGCAGAGATTTTGGGAAAGTTAAAAACAAAAGTTCAGCTAAGGTGGATTAAGAAGACTTGGTGTCTTGGCACAGAGAGCGCACGGCATGCTTACAGCTGGTGGCTTGGCATCCACGTTATTTTCAATAAAATTTTAGAAAATGTCGTTGAAAGTTCAATATCACATGATTCTGTAATTGTCTTTCTGTCTAATATAAAGTATTTCAAAATGAAATTCAAAGTTTCGAAGCACATTTTGAAAATCAGTGGCACTGTGTCCAGGATGAGCACGGAGTGTTACCAGGAACCGCGTATTAAATTGTACTGTGTCATCTGACTAGTAACTCTGGGATAGAACACCTCAGAAAAGGCAGTCCCGTTTTGAACGCTAGGTAGAAGGCGGCTTCACACAGATAAAGGTGTTACCTTCCACTTGGGGTTAGGTGGCTTCAGAGACATACTTAACACCTTGCAAAACCAGCCATGCCCTTAATTCATAAAAGCCAGTCACTGTTTCCATTCCAGCCTCAAAAACCATCTCAGGGGGAGGACGTTACGTGATCTCCCTGCACCCTGCAGGGCAGTGGCTGGTCCGTGGGTGTCCGAGCTGGGTGCCCAAGCCTTGTGTTGCCCGCATCTTGCTATGCAGCCTGTAGGGACGCGCACCGTTCATGCTGTGGACAGATGACATGCACCTCGTGAAAGCCCATCTACGCTTGGCTTTTCAAACCTTCTCTGCTTTAGCTACTTCCAACATGCTGTTGTGTGCTGCTGTAGCTTTGAACTGGTTAAATCTGACATCAGTATTGGGTGATACGCATGCGCAATCTGCCTTGCTTGTCTCCAGAAGTATTTGTTTAGCCTTTATACTGGAGCTTCTTTTACCTTTCTGAATAGATATTTTGGTTTATATGATGATTATTTCTTGTAGTTATCATTGCTGCTGACTTAGGTCCTTACTGTAGTTAACATGTTTCAAACTCGCAATGTTTCCCTTTTTTCATTGTTTCCTTTTTCATAAACTTTATGCCATAATTACCGTACATGCTTTCTTTGATTGCATATTGAGAGGGCAAAAATGCTGTGCCAGCAGCCTTTTTTTATACTTTGCTGCTGCTACTATTCCTTTGCTGGCTCCTGAGGGCAGTAAGATCTATGCACTCTACTAATTTTCTTGCATACTTAGCTGCAATTGCAACCTTTAGTAATTATTATTTAATTAACTGCAAAGTATTGCATAAATAATGCAGAATTTAAAAATGTCAAAGAAAAGGTCAAACCAAGGTATTTTTTTATATTTCCAATCCATAAGCATGATTTCTTGGAATTTTTGTATAAGGCATTAATAGGACAATTCTATACATTAATAGAATTAATAATTAATGACATTAAATGGTCTGCATAATTGTGTCAGAGGTATGTAGTGAAAGAGAGTTTGACATTTAACAGCGGATCAAACTTGTTTTCATAGTTGTAGGGAGAGTTTCTTAGGGTCTTGAATAAGACCCTTTTCTCATACTGAAATTTTAATTCTGCTTTAACTTTTCTAGGTGTTTTCTTTTCAATTAGGAGAAGTTGACTAAATATTACTTTTTTTTATAAACACGTTGAGTAATTCTGGCAGAAAAAACTTTATATATTTGGGTTTCTACTTAGGTTTGTTCTGTGAGCCTAAAAATGAGCAGTAAATGTTTGTGACCGTATGTCTGTGTGAAGGCAACAGAAAGACTGGTTTTTAATAAAAGTTTCTTGCTTTTGTAGTGGACGGGTGTATACACCGAGCTGCTGGGCCCTGCTTAGTTGCTGAATGTCGCAACCTGAGCGGCTGTGAGACTGGACAAGCGAAAATTACGTGTGGATATGATCTACCTGCAAAATGTAAGTCATTCTTCAACCCTTCCTCAGTGTTTTCGATTGCGTTTTCAGCACGTGGAGCTGGTGTGCATGCTTTATTTCCCTGTAGTCTAATTCAACAAGGTATTCATTTTACAAAATTAGCAGTGGGACTTAATTAAGCATGTTCTGTAATAATGTCTTCCCCTCAAAGCAATTCAGGCTTTTCTAAACGATTATTTCACCTATGTTATCCGATGAAAACCTACACGTCTCTAAAATATAAAGCATCTTTCGTGTTTATTTTTTGCAAGTTAAAACGTATCCTTTCATATGCATAATAAAGGATTGGAAATGCTTTATGAAGTATGAACAAAATATACATTATCATATTTAAGTTCCATGGAGACAGTTTTGGGCAATGCTGCCTGTTTCATATTCTTCATGCAGATTCCTTGATTGTGAATACTTTGAGAGCCGCGGAGATCAAAGTGATGTATTGTGTTTTCAGCTGCTACGTAGAGGCCGATTGGCAATTACTGTGAAGGCATCTGTCACACTTTAGCTTTCGACAGAGTGCAGCTCAGTGCTGGAATGTTTTTGCACGTTGAAAGCAGAATTGTCAAAATTCCCATCCCATTTAAAATAGGAAGGATGGCTATTTGACCTTGTTGCATAGATGTTGAGCTTGTCTTGAAAAAAAGTTAATATGTTGACAGCACATTGGTTGGCCAGTCTATTATGTAAGAACAAACCGTTGGAAATCTGTGCAAGTCAGGATCTTACAGAATAGTATATTAAGACGTGACGATACAAATACCAAGAAAGTATTACAAACAGCAATGAACTGGAATTCAAGCTCTCTAGTGCATCTGCACTAGGAATGTTGCTCATCTCTGCTCTCTTAATTTATTCTACACTTTTTTCATCTAAAATCAAATGCTTACTGCAGTAGCAGGTATCTTGTAAGATTCCTGTGGCCCTTAATGCCTTAGGTAAAGAAGAAAATTGTGTTCCCAGTCACTTGTTGTCACTTTTGATGATGGTGATTATGATCAGAGCTACCAATTATTGCCGTGACCATGACAATTGCTATATATGGGAAAACTTTGCTGTATTTTCTGCATAGTTTTACAGCATGTTAATGATTATTTATGAAAGGTTAATTAAACTACAGGTCATGGAAACTGTTGAGGAAGATGCAATGAGGTAGTTATATTGGGTTTGTATATGCCCAAAATCTTCATCAGATTCCTATAAAGTTATTAGAGTTATTAGATAACACATTGTAATTTAATCTGCTGGGGATTTTTGATGTTTAATTCTTCCCCTTTAAAAAACAATGTCTTGGGAGGGACAGAAAAGCTGCTCATCCGTAGATGCCTAATTCCTCCCATATATTTTAATGAGAGAAATGAAATACAAGGTACCAAAGCAATGAGCAGTGACCTGTGTTAGAAAGAGAAAGGGTCATGTCTGAGGCATGGCCTCCCTTTAAATTTCACAGCAGTACCATGGGTCTTGCTCTGTTTGTAGAACGAGATACTGTTTGAAGACTGTAGGAAATTTTTTTTGTTTGTTCTTTATGTAGAAATAATAAACAAAACAATGAGAAAACCCATTATCACTTTGCAGTTGGAAATACACCCTGTAACCAGACATAGCGAAAAGTCAATATTCTGCTTAATCAATATTCTTAGAAATTGAAATTGCATCAAAGACACATCTATTTGTGTTTGATCATGCATCAACATGAGAGGAGGAAAGGATACATTAGCTGACAAACAGGCGCAGGGAGGGAAGAGCACAGTTTGCACACAGGCTGAGAATTAGATACTCTTATTTCTTGGATTTTAAAAAATGTTTTAAAACATATTTGCATTCACCAACTGTTGTTTTCTTTTACTTTTCCTCTCTAGAAGCTTTTGGTTGTAGACTCATTAAATTATCGTACCTTTAAACCATTCATCTGAAAGTAATGACTTTGTTTTCCTATTTTGAAGAGCTGTAGAGCCGCTGGATGACTTTCTGCCACTCTGTGTCACTTTGTCGTAATAGTATGACTATGTAGCTGTGCAAACGATTTTACATCTCATTTTTGTGATGAGAGCAGCAACATGATGGGAGGTCCGGAGGTCTGGACTTCCCCATCCAGATGCTCTGTGATGGGGTTTTGTGGGTCAGCAATTTGTTGAAGAGCGTAGGTGAAGGGATAACTGGCAGCTTTCATAACAAGTTTGCTTTTCACTTATCTGCTTGGATACAGGAGACCAAGTGCAGCAATCCAATAACAGTCTGAGTAGCGCAGTGATTGTTCTGTTGTTTCTGCTCTTGTCGTGACTGTGATCGGATGAGTGATGATAGTAAATGTATTTCCTCGTGTGATGAATTGTTATTTTTTTGTTATGTAACTATGTAAAATGTTACAATCGTATTTCCTACCCCTGGGGTTTTCCCATCTTTAGCTCTTGGTCCTGAAATGCTTTGCTTGGAAGCAGTTTGCTGAAATCAGCAAAGCTGCTCTGGGACGGAGCAGCCCGTGTGTGCGCTCTGTGATGCAAGGACTTGAGCTTAAGCTGAGGATCCCTGGTCAAGAAGGTTCAGTATTCAAAGATTATGCAGCATATTGCTTTGTTTTATAGACAGCTTGGAGGAAGTCGGAATTCGATTTGGCATTTGAAGGGAAGGTATGCTTTGTGAGGAAGCAGGTAGTTGGTAAATAAAAACCACTCTAGCAATCTGCTTTTTGATCTATTTTCTTTTTATTGAATGCTTTGCTATATTTACTTAGGTTAAATAAGAACAGGTCTGATAAATAATGTCTTCGCAAAGAAAAATTGAAAAATAATGTCTGTCTGAAAAATTCAAAGATTTAGGGTATAAGCTGTGATTTGTTCCTGCTGCATCTGAGTCAGATCAGTTTGTGAAATACACAAGGAACAGTAAATGTTCAGGGAGAGAATACACAAAGTAGATAATTTTTTTCCTCATCTTTTTATCCTAATAGTGTGAACAGACCAAGATGAACATGTCTATAGCCTAGAGATGTTGCTTTATGAACTTTTCAAGATACGTATTTTCGAATGCCAAAAAATAGTCTGTATGAAAATAGAAGTGAAATCAAATTGGCTTTTCCAATCGCCAGTTAATGTAACGTTCAGTACACTTTTACAGAAGTCAGTGTAATCACCATCTGCCTTCTGTGCTGCAGAAGCCTACACAAAGCCCCCCCAAATGCCAACCAAGTTATTTGCTGAATACAAAACTTAGCTGATGTCATCTATTGTTTTTCAGCAAACACCTATGCGGGCACTCACATTTCCGTAGCACTCTGAAGGACTGAAAAAGGCAGTGCTTTCTACTCTGAGATATTTTCCTTTCATGCTCTCCCAGACCGACCATCAATTACTTAACTTCTGTACTTCATATTGTTGTTCCTTTTAAGGAAAAGTTCATTCTAAATATTGTACAACTGGTCTTCCAACATTGAGCAGTACTCTGATACCATCATGCTTTCAATAACAGATGAACAGTATCTGTTTAAAGCTCTACAAATGCTTGTTTTCTTTCTCATTTGATTAATAGTCTCAGTTGGCTCTACTGGCAGAAAATGGTCTGAATGTAAATTGTGTTTATGGCTGGAACCAAGGGTCCATAACAGCCTTGTGGCTTGTTATCTGCTTACAGAGGTTGACTATAAAAAAAAGACCTTGTCAGAACACATTAGAAAATACAATCCCATTCTGCAAGGTATTTAACGGACTTCAAACCAACTGAAGACGTGGTGACAACATCCAACAAAGGTAATCGGTACCCTGACCTTGGCAGGAAAAGACCCCCAGACCAACTTTTTTTCTATTGTTATTATGTCTAGTAATATTTTCTTTCCTTTTCTGAAAAAATGCTTCATAATAAAACCCCTAAACCTAGGAAAATAAAATCTTACAGCCTGTAATATGGGACAGAGCCAACCCTCGGTAAATTGAATCTGAAAGGTGGGCTTTCAGTGGAGGTACCTTACTGGAAATGCCAGGCAGTTTCTAATGCATTGCTTTATGTTGTTCATACAGCTATAATATTTAGAAGAAATGTTTCTGTTTGCTTGATATTTTTAGTACTTTAAACACTGTCCTTCAGGAAGTGCCATATATAGCATAGTCTTCTGGTCCAAAGTCACAGTGCGGATCAATCTGAAGTAATAATGTGAATGTGCTCTCAAAGACAATTCCTGCTGTGAAATAAGTAGTTAGGAGGAGTGCTAGTATTAGACGCAGTAGGAGGAATCAGCCTTTACATTTGTTTAATCAGATTAAAAAGTGGAGATTAAAAAGTAGAGATTAAAAAGTGTGCTTCTGTTATACAGACATAATTTTCTGTATTTAAAAGGTGAATATATGGAGGGTGATATTTTAAAGGCTGTAAAGGTAGTGATTTAAAATCTCTCCCCACATTTTCTTGGAGGTCGCTAACAGACCTCTAATTAAAAGGCTGATTATGCAGAAATGGAACTCCCAAACTCTACTCCAGTACTCCAAAACTGATCAATTGGAAAACCAGGGCACAATATTCCAGCGTATTAGCTGAATTTCCAGGATTCCACAAAGAACTTTGAGTACTTACTTTTAAAACCTTGGTCTTAAAATCCTAAAACCCTAAGGCCTAAAAATCTCGCTGCATATAATAGTATGTAAATTTTGTTTCAAACTATTCTGGTATGCGAGAGTCATTTCTGGTATGCGAGAGTCAGATACTTTCTTCGGCGTGGTTCTGGTGTCCAGAAGAACATTCTTTCCCTTTGCATGGTTGTTCAGTTTGCTACCTCCCTATTTGTTCTGGGAAGAGGTAAGACTGGGAATTGGAAAATAAGTCTGGGAATTGGAAAGTAAGGTATTAAAAGTTAGCAATATGTGGACAAGAGAGGATTGCTTAGAGAAGAGTACCTTGGCTACCAGCTCCCCTTTGCTCAAGGTCCTTGATCTTCTCCCACAACTGCTTTTAAGCATTTAAGTGAAAACAATTGTGTCACCAGATGTATAACTACACTGAAGTTTGATGAAATTTCAGCTTTAAAAAGGCCACTGGTAAGCATAGGGTGGCAGAATCATTAATATAATTGAAGCTTCATAAATGTTATGATCGTTTTCCAGGAGGGGTGTCTTTATACTCTGTCTTAGCTGAGTAGCATCACATTCTTGTCAGCATTGTGCCCAAACTGTGTGACACTTACTGAAAAAAAAAAAAGATATAGCCAAGAAAAGCTCTAGACAGGTAATTCCTGAAACAGCAGTGTTTGCTATCCCTTCTTTGTATTTCTAAAATCTTTATCATTGTTTAAGGCTTTAAAACTAAATTTGAAGTGGAGCAAAGAAAGTTAATATTAATCAAAGGCGTGATAGTGGTTGTTTGGTTGGTGATAGTTTTGTTTAGATTTCTTTGGGCAAGGATTTTTTAATGGTTAACAAAACCACTTACTATGTATTTGTGTGTTTTCTTCTGAAAAAAAAAAACACCAGCAAACCTTTTCTAGGTTTCAAAGGTTTTTTTATAAGCTCAATTTATGTATTTTATGACCATTTTGAAAAGAAGTGCAGCAATGTCTTTATTGTGTTTTAATTTGGTCTAATTGGCTCCAGTCATCTTAATCACCATTAACAATAGTGTTCATTGCATATGCTGTAAACGTGTTGTAAGGGAAATATTAATGATTACTTCTTTGGTCCTAAAACCTGCTTAGACTTTAGAGAGGGTTTTATGATATATTATAAAGCTTTATGGCTTGTCTCTCCCTTATGTACACACCCCCACACACATACACACACAAAGGGTGAAGTTAGGACTCGTGAGGAATGATGGGGAATGCATTTATCGACTCCAGCTGAGCCAGTTGAGACATCTCCTTCTCCTCCAGGTCTGCTCAGAGTCTGTCATCAGCTTGCGTAGAAAAGGGACAAGTGCTGTAGCAGTTGAAATGAGTGGTTATGAATCAGCAAGAGTCTTCCATCACAAGAGTACATGGTCTTTGTCCTTAGATTCAAGCCTAGCTCATATACATTTTTTAATGGACACATTCTTTAAAATTTAATTTGTGAACGGACCAGAGCGCACATTTGTCAGTGCTCTGTGTAAACTCGTGCTGTGGTTAACTTACGGCATGTGATGCTGGAAACCCACGTTTCACATCAGATTGTTCAGTTAACAAATGTCTGCGTTGTGGCTAAAGGAAATGTTTTACTATTGATCTTCTCTGCTAAATCTAAGTCCTCTTCTAGGCGTCGCTTGTTACAGTCTGGTCATTGAACGCTGAACTCTGGGACAGGAGTGGGCACAGACAAAATTAAGAGAAGGAATGAACCATTTACTCAGTAATTGAGCCCACCATTGGCTTATAAAGTGTGTATCGATACAGTGGAATGGCAGGTGGTAGAAACTTGATGCCATGAATTTTCCACCCTGGCCTTATTTCTGTCATTCTGGACTTCTACCGTTTCTGCAAAGGTCTAATTCTCAGTGTTACCGAAAGCAGTTGCAGAATTGGGTTTGCAGTGTGGTGGTGACGGGACCTCACACTGTTCGGTTACCACAGTTCCCCAGTGTCCGGCATACCGGGGTTCCCGCTCTGGCTACCCTCTGGATGAAACAGAGAGTAAGTTTCAAGGTCTAAGCACTTTCCTGATGCTTAATTTATGTGTAAGGTGCTATTTAAAATGTCTCCTAATTCAATGAAAAATAGTTTGCACTGGAATATGCCTTTCCGCGGTGGTGGCATAGTCATTGCTCAGGCATGTTGGTACTGGAGCAGGGCGTTGTGCCCCTTAAGGCTAATACATTTTATTTCCTCTGTACTTGAATGTAGTTGGTCCTTTTTACTCAAATAATAAGAATAATTTTTTTTAAAGTCTAATGCGTAGCAGAAAAATAAACAAAATTCTGCTCACTGCCATCAGCTGACAAGGAGAAGGGGTTATAATGGGTTATAATGGAGATGTTTACGCTCCTTTAACTGCAGTGGTTGCTGCTGCTCTCACTCTAATATGTTCCCTCAGTAGCCAAAGCCTACACTCAGTACTTGAAAAATTAATCTTTGATGCATGAGATTTTGTCTGCCTGAATTTTGCCTGTCTCATTTTAAATGGTGATAGAAATTGCTTACTGTAGTAAAACACAACATTAACCTCATAGTGTCTTGGCAGTTTGTGATTTATGCTGGTTTAGTCTCTGAAAAATATGCAGCCTGTCTCCCAAACCTGGATTTAGCTTATAAAATATGTTGGCACCGCTTGGGGCTTGAATTGGAACAGTAACTGCTGATCCTCCATCTCCTTAGGGTAGGAAAAGGTTTAAAATCGTAGCCTTTCGGAGGTCATTAACTTCATATCATTTCTTCCGATTAATAATAATTATATTATTATAGCTGGAATGTTTTAAAAACAGTGCAGCCTAATTTTTTGTCTTGCAAGCAAAGTATAAGATTCCTTTTTGTGCTGAATCTGCATATTCCTTAGCCAAAAATACGACAAATTATTTGCAAATGGAAATAACCAGATCATAGGTAATAACTAAGGACATAGCTATTTTCATTCTACTATTTAGAAATAAAGCAAAAGGAGTAATATGGATGTGAATGGGGATTTTTTTTTAGGAGGAGTTCTTTACCTGTAATCTAGTTCATCTGGACAGTCTGAAGGGGATGGAACAGGAAGGTTATGGGAAATTGTTTTAAAAACATCTTTGTCTCACCGTCTGCTCTGTGATTGTCTGCTGGGATCTTGAGGCAGTTTCACATAAAGGAAGTGCACAGACCAAAACATGGTTTTTTGGTGAAAACTGAGGTCAAACTTTTGAAATATTTATCTTCAGGAAGAAGACATCAGATGTGAGGCTGCAGGGACTGCAGGGCGTAAATAATGTTTTAATTGCTGTAGGAAAGAATCTAAACACTGATGAAGCAGAGAGTAAAAAAGAAAACCGAAATTGGTATTATTCCACGTGCCAAAGATGCTGTTTCACTCTTGGTGAAAAGATACCATCATCCAGGAGATTTTACTTTCAGGTGTGGGTATCAAAATCACATAGATTTTCTTTTTCTTGTTGTTGTACAGCCCTAGAAATTTATGGGACATAAGTTCCTCATTCTTTAAACTTCTCATAGCGTCCCCCTTTCCTTAACATTCTCTTCACACTCAGGTATTTATTTATTTGGTTCTGTCTGAAGTATTTCCTACAAGTCAAAGAAGATACATTAGGTTTTATTTTTTCATTTCTTCTTGCAACTTCTCAGATTCTTTCCTCTTTTTGGTATTTGTGAGTTTTTGATGATGTTTACGAAGATTCTTGAGTTATCATCAGCAATTTTGTACCTTCTTACAAAAAAAAAGAGCAAAACCAAGTGATGGAGGGGATACATTTATATTGCTATACATCTGTAGCCGTACATCTATTTATCTGTGTGTGTGTGTTCTGTTTTCTCTGTGCATGCTAGTCAGTGTTGCAGATGATCTACACCGTTGCATGACTTGCAAAAGTTCTAGCACTTAGTCTCTCCTGGAGAGATGGCAGCATCTTTAGGTTTAAGTAGCTGATAAGAAAAAATAGGTTTGGGATGTCATTGATTTTTGGCGATTTTCAGAATCCTGTCAGAAGAAATGCTGTTAGTTTTTAGCGGTTGCAGCACGGGGCTCGTAGTTTGCTGGATTAGGACTGAAGTTTCACCATTGGGAATACAGAGGAACTTTGAAATGTATCATCTGCATATCGGGCACAGCAGTTACTCTGATCTAGGCTTTACACCTTTCTGGATGCCTTTGGATAGCAGCAAAAACCCAAACCTTAACAAAAAAGACCCAGCGGTACTCCCGAGTGACTGATAATAGTTCTAGGACCAGCTTTAGGTGGGAAGTGTTTTCATGCAAGATACGGTACTTTCAGTGTAAACTTTTTAATAGCTGTTTCTGCCCACATGCTGGTTTGTAGGTGAGTATAATTTATACAATATAATTTACGCAGCAAGAAGCCAGAAGAAAGTGTTAATTAAACAACTGTCACCAACTTTGAATTACATCTTCTTACATACTCTTTGTTAGCTATTTGTCATGCTACAAATCCCTCCTGGCTCCTCAGGAAAGTGAGTTACACTGAATTCCCTTCAACCTCAGACAAACTGCTCTCAATTCTTCTGTTTTCTAGAGATGTATCAGAGATGGACAGATAAATGTGCAGCCATTTTAATGATTCAACATGGCAAAAAAAAGAATGTGCTTGATACATCACTGGACACTTTTAAGGACACTTCCTTTTTTCAGTAAAAATAGCTGGTAACTTTCCAAGCCTTTTCCAGGCTTATAAACAAATACATAAATGAGAAATGCTTTGCAACACTAAAAATAGCCCCTTTGATATCTAATTATATGTATGTCTGTCTGGATCACATTTAAGTTTTTTGCAACTTGTTTACTACACTTTCAGGATAATTTTATACAGTGTTTGCATTATTATTAAAACATGTGGGTCGTTTGAGAAAATAAGAAAACAGTAAGAGTGTTGTTTAATATCTCCTAGCCTGCCCGAGCTATAAACAGCAGGTCATCGAGACTGTAAACTGTTTAAAGTACCCATGAACACAAAAGAGGAAACAGTTTCTCGTTGAAGCTTTTTGTTTTAACAGCCACATTATTAATTTTTAATTCTCCAGTAGAGCTGGGGAAACTCGGCGCATGTTCTCTGTGAAGCAGAGAGGGGGGGAAAAAAAACCTTGAGACTTTGAGAGGTGTCATGGGTAGCAAAATAACATCATATAATGCACTCCGAAAGCCTGCCGTTTCGAAAATCACAATTCATTCAAGTAAAAGATTGCATTTGTGTCAGGTGTAATCCTGTCAGAGGTGTAATCTTGTTTAAAACAACTGGTTTTTTGCAAAATGGAGCGGAAATGTTTCCAGGAAAGACCGTTCATTTAAAATTAATTTGTTGTAATATAGCCCTATTCATGAGAAGCTGAAAGGGAAGTTAACGCAAAAGTGACTGGGGAGCCATGAAGATTGTTGCATTTCTTTCCATTTAGAGAGTTGAACATAAACAAAGATGCGAAACAAGGCATTTTAATTCAGAATCTTACACTTGGCAGTGAAAGGCAACTTCAGAAAATGAGTTTTGGCATTGAATGATTGGCCACAACTTAAGAATAAAATTGCGTCCCCATCATGGCCAGGATCCCCCCTTACTGTGTGGGTTTTGAAGCGCATAAAAACTCCCTTCTTATTATTATTTATTGTTAAATAATACTTATTACCTCTCTTGCTTAGAGACTGTCTAAATGGAGACTGCATTTGACAGAAAACTTAGTTTTAGCCAAGACTGGTATTTCCCTCTACATAACAAAACAAAAACCAAAACAAGCCCCAAACCCACCAAACAACAACAACAAATCTTGTTTGGGTTAACATTTTTATAGCGGTTCTGGTTAAAATGCTTCGGTATTGTCCTTGCCTTCCTCACTAGCTCATGCTCCCAAGTTAAGGTATCTCTTGTATGGCACAGCCACCACTTTGGCCTTTCTTGGGTCTGCTGCTTTCAGCCAGAGAAGGGACTTATCCGACTCCCCAGACTGGGACGTGAAAGAAAATCTCATTTGTTTGAACAACTGGAATGTCACTGTGTTAGCATGGGAATAGTTAGAGCAGATGTAAAGAAAACTTGTATACACGTTTCCCCTCGTGGGGAATTCAAAGGCGTCAGAGAAGAGGCAGAAGATCCGTGTCGGGGGATCTATGAATCTTACTGACACTTGGATGTCCTATTGCAGCTACACATCCACGACTCTTCCTTTTTGGAACTTTAATTACGCGACAGAGGTATTTGGCTTTTTTCTCCACTTTAAAAAACTTAAATATTCAACTATCTAAATTCCCCAGACATTTTTTTGTCAAATCAGTGTAATTCCTAACACTTTAGGATCTCTTAAAACACAGTAAGATTTCATCTTGGTTTTCCCCTGTCTTTTTGTTGTTGATTTTAGACAATGCTTTATTTAGCTTTTCTACCAGATGGTTTTATCAAAAAGAGCAGTTAGTTCATGGGTCAGAGGATCTATTGTGACCACACATAGAGGGTAAGGCTGAAAACGAGAGGGGACTTTTTTGGTCTTTTGGGTTTTTTTAGAACAATATTTTAGGGACCCAATGACTACGTGTAAGAAATCAGGGCAGCACAGATGAGTAAATCCCTTGTATGGTGGACATAGCATGTTCTGAAAGGAAGTCCTCTGAGGGTATCGGTGCAGTTCAGGTAATCCATTGAACCAGCATCAGTTGATAATAATTTTCTGTCACTGCTATTCAGTGTCGGATTTGAAGCAGAAGTGTTACACTTGGTTGTGTAACCCATTATCAAATCTAATTCCTCATAAGAATCCCATTTTATTAAATGAATGACGATCCGTACTAGACACAGGTGTGGTAAGTCCCTGTCTTGTGTTTTTCCAGCAGCCTGAGATTTTGGTGTATCACTGTGAAGTGAATGAATTGTTTTCTAATCAGCCCAGTCTTCCACTGGGCCCTGCTCTGAAATGAATGTCTCCAAGGTGCTCACCTCTTGGTAGTGCCATTTTTGGCCACGTGTTTGTTCTCTTTCCTCACTTTTCTGTATTATCCCACCAGCCAAACGTATCTCCCAGACTATGGCAGAGGGATTCAACATGTTCCTTTCATACTGGGCCTTGCATTTCACCGTTGGCTCCAGGCTGTCCTTAATACAAACCAGTGCTAATGCTAATTTGGATTATTGCGCATTTTATTGGAGAAATTGTAGCGGGGATATGCTGTTTATGTTTGGAAAGTAATGTGTTTACCTACTGGTGTTTTAAAGAATAAAAGCACCTCTATTGGCTTACAGTAGCTGGATGCTCAACAGCAGGAGCTGTGATTTGGCTCCAAGCCCAGCGTCCATTAGATCTTGCACCTTTAGCCTCCAAATTGATAAAATGGCAGGCGCACAATTAACAGATTTAACTACAGTGCCTCTTATGTAAATGCTGTGCCTGGCAACTCTATTATCCCTCACCTACCCCTGCATTTTTCTACTTCTTCAAACTTCCTCTCCCTCGTTCCACCACTTTCTTGGGCAGTCATATTGTTATTGTTTCTTTTCCGTATCGTTACTGTTTGTTTTCATAGACTGGCAGAGCATCCTCAATCAGTTTGGTGTTTTCCCAACAATGTCTTACCCTTTCTCAGCTGTCTTTCCTTCTCCATTCACCGTCCAGCTTGTTTCTCTTTGATGTGAACTCTCTTTGATTTTTAAATTTTAGTGTTTACCTCTTTTTCTTCCTTCCACCTAATGAAAGGAACACCTCCTCTTAGTACAAAATTGGGTATAAATCTTGGGTTTCATTAAAGTCAGACTAATTTGAATTAAGGTTTAGGGTTCATTCCCAGTAAATGTAAGAGAAGCACCTGAGCTTGGGCTTTAGGGATATGGAAATGCTATCATCCCAGCAGCAGACCAGTCCTCTTTCATCAGGTATCTGTGTAGCTAGGCTCAAGCATTTCCAGTTGATCTGGAAATACCATTTTCTCATCTAACCCAATATGTTAATTCAGGCTGTAGTTAATTCACGATACAAGTTCAATAACTAAAGATACTTTATTTTTCATCTCGCTCACGCACCGTGCTTTCAGATATGCATTAAAAAGATGATTGCCATTTCTCTTTACTGCCTGAGATGTGATAAGTGCAGTGCATACAGAGAATACCCCTTCATTTTTAACAATCACAGCTGTTGAAACATTGCTTGTATATCATTGATCAAACCATACACATTTTAAAATGCATTCCTTCGGCCTCCTTCCTATCAGATGTTGAGAAATGGCTGATTGCAATTTCTCAAAGTTGCAAGAACTAGTCGAAGCTTGCCTTCCGATCAAATAAAGTCTTAAGACATAATGCTTTATAACAGGCCAGACTCCGTGATTAAACACATGGAGTTTTAACTTGCAAGTACTTGACCAAATAAATGCCATAATCAACAGGGATAGATGGCATGTGATGATTTGCTGGGTGTGAAAATTCTCCTTTATTAAGGCATTTGTTACTTTCATGACATGATTTTCATGTGCAATCAGTCTATCAGTCTCATAAATGCATAGTATCTAGAAAATTATGTTTCTTTTTTTTTTTTTAAAGAAACTGTGGCTTTCAGATGATTGTGTTTTGAGTCTTCACGGAGAATTACACATTCAACCAGTGGGCTGAGCCACTACTTCTTTACCTTGCCGACTGTAACATTGCTTATGACTCGTTATCCTATTAAAAGTGTCCTGAGACCTAAAAATCATGCTTTTCTCCCTTTTGGAGTGATCATTGTTCTTGAAAGCTAGAGAGACTTCTTTGTTTCTTGGCTTTTAGTCTGAGACAGCATGCATTTCTTCAGCCTTTAAAATGCCAGGGTTCTGTGTAACCAAGGATTGTGGATTCTTTCTTTTGTACGTGCATGTTTGAAGGTATTCATTTGAGGGTAATTCCAAGTAAAAAGCAAGTCTCTTGTGGCATAGTGGATGTCTGCAGGTGTTCTAATCTCCTGCTATCTCACTGTCTGGGAGATTTCACCTTCATGTTTAGGGAGTTCACTCGGGCTAATCAGGATTGGCAACTCTGTGCAAATGAGATTGTAAATGAAGCTTGAAAGTGAAATTTATGGTAAAGAAAATATTTGGATTAAAGACACTGTGATATATTTATCATTCTATTTTTCTCTTCCAGCTGAACACTCTTTTCATATTTTGTTGAATTATATTAAAAATTTTTTGAAAAGTAAACGAAATGGAGGCAGATCATTAATACACCCTGCTGTTTATTTTCCTGAATATTAATCATACTTAATGCATTCAGGGCATCATTGTAATGTATGGAGAATTCAATCTTAACTAACAAGCTGAGAAAGAGACGAGTAAATCAGTTTTCCTTCTTCATTTTGAAGTGTTTTCTTGAGAACAATTTTCTGAAGGGAAGGAGGTTACATTATTGGTCCCCTTTAGGTAGCTCTTTTTTTAAGAGCAGCGTGAGGTGTTATTAAACACCACTTCCCCCAAAAGTCCTTGCTAAACTCGGTGGAGTTGGCTTGAAAACTGACGGCACTTTGCCCTTCACGAGTAGCGAGCTTATCTTTATGTTTCTGAAGACTTGTGGAATTGACTAAATCCTTTAAGGAATAAATGGGATATACTTTATATGTACAGATTTTTATCTATTTACTCTTCTTTTATTGACATTGCCTCAGCATGCAAGGTCAGTGAAATGGGCCTGGGCTTTCTCTGCTGCTGCACCACGCCAGCGCTGCTGTTCTGTTCTCACAAGCACTCCCAGTTCTCTTTCTTCAAGTTTCTACTTGACTAACGAAACGTTTGCATTGCTCTTTTGCCCAGTTCCTAACAATTCCCTGCGGAGCTGTTTTCACTTTCTGTAGAGCATTTACATTTTATCTTTGTAAGAGAGGAGTTTTGGCATCTATTCTTTTTTCTGCCCTAATGAGATTGATTTCGGAGTTACCTACACAACCATTCCTACATTCCTGCATAAGTATAAACCTTCAAAATACATGGAACAATGACCTTTACATATCAGAAGATTAACTAAACTGGAGAACAATAAAACTTAGTGAAGCAGGAATCTTCAAATGATGTGGAATGATTTTTTGAAGCTTATGTCAGTTTTGTTAGAGCTTTAATTTTACGTTCCTGTACTTTTCAGATTACTTGACAATAGTGAGCAAATAGTAGGGTGTACTTTTTCTACTCAGAGAAAGGAATGGAACAATTTAAAAAGGAAAAGTGCCTTGCTTGGCTGGAATGGTGCTTGTTTAAAACTTCTAAGACCCCGAATTTTCAGTTTGCCCTCTGTTAAAGATGTCACGTCAGCAACTTGAACAAAGTGACGGTGGAAAATTTTTGCTTCGAAAGCCTTTTTGGGAGCTTAATATAGTTTGCAGGTTTTCTTGTGACATTTAAAAGCCATTGGTTAGGTTGTGGCAGTGACACAATCCTTAGTTATGCAAGCAGAGTTCGGTTTGCTTTCTCTGGCTTGTGCCCTTCGTGTTAAGGTGGTTACTGTAGAGTTAAATAGACTGTCTGCATAAATCTATTTTGATATTGTGGATAGCACTATGATTCTGTATGTTCATGTAGCATATGGTTGTATTCTTCAGAAAAGGGAAATGTTAAGAGAAGGAATTTTTCAAGTACATAAATGAGCACAGATCTTTCTGGAGGGTAGCAATTTCTAGTGTTCAAATAATTTTCCAGATTGGGGTTTTTTTTCCCCTCATTTTTTTCTGGGCTTACCCGGACATGGTTGATGTGTGTAATTCCGAAATAATGGAAAGAATAACATTCTGGAATGAAACGCCCTCCTCTGGGACAAAACAAACATAAAGCTGGAATGCTGGAATTAAGGCTGGGATAGCTGGGAAGAAAGACGGCTTGTTGAGAGATGTATAATTTTGAAGGTAGTAATTCTTTACAGCTTGAGCTGTCACTTTTCAGACTGCTTCCTACAGTAGAATAGCGGAAGTTACCAATTCCGATTGTCAACACAGAGTAAACAGTCAAAATAAATTGAAATTGCCCTTTGTGAATCATTGTCCTGAGGAATTGGAAAGAAAGTAGTGTTATTGAGATATGTTATTTTCTCAGCAGGGAAAGCAAACTTGCCTTCCCAAGGCTTATCTGTCATTTCCTAAATACCTAATTCAAAACCATGCATATATTTTCATTTCTTTGTGATAGGCATAGAAGTGGGAAGTCCCCATTCATCCCTACCGCTCTCCACACAGTATCTAACAAAGTTGACAGGTCTTGTAATTTGTTTGCTGCTTCTCTTCTTTCATTTCTTTTTCCTCAGTTCACAAAAGAGCTGTATTCCAACTCCTGCCCCTTTTTGTGTGTTAAAATCACTTCAAGTGAACCCACATTTAAATCTCAAATCTTCTGCTCTGAATTAGAAGGTGGCTGCACTTATATGAATAGATTTTAAGGATGAAAATAATAAGCTTTAGTAGCTTAAAATTTTATTGCCTAAATCTATTACTACACACTAATTCTAAGCACTCCGGTGCTGATTTAAGATCTTTCTAGATATTTTTTCAGAGAGATTGCAGAATGAGTGTGTGGGTACTAGGCACATGGGAAAATCTGGCCACTAAATAATTCTTTAGATTATTAAAAAAATAAAAAGGGCACTATGGAGCCTGAAGAGTCTTGCTTAAAAGGTGCCTAGGGTTGAAAATGTAGTCCAGCAATTCGTGATTGCTACAAGCATCCAAATGCCTTAAAAAAAGGCTGTAGCTACTTAATGGGGTGCATTGCTTGATGGAAGATATTGCTTTCAAACCTCCAAGTATACATTTTCATTGCCTGAGAGTGTCACTCCAGCTGTATAAACTTTAACTATGTTGTGTGGGAAGAGGAGTCAGAGAAGAAGAATTTAGAACTTTGACCGAATACAGAATTTAAGCAAAAAAATTGCCTTTTAGCTCCATGCCATTTCCAGCATTAAAATTCAGTGCAATGTAAAAGGAAGAGGAATAATTGGGTGATGAGTTGCTGCATGAAAATTTCAAGGAGGAGTTTGTGTTGTGGCTCTGTGTCAAGAGTTTTCTTACCAAGTGATTGTTTCATAAAATGAGTGAAGAAGTGGTTGAAAATGTGGGTATATTGAAGCTTGCTGCAGTAAACTGTCATTAAACGGTCAAGATCATTTGCCCTGTGTACCACTTCTCTGCCTGCAGTGGCTTCCTGAACTCCAAACCCTGTAAGGCTCTGGCTACCTCTAGAGCCCTGCTAAAAATCTCGACTTGCTTTACAGGTTCTTGGCCCCTTTCAGGAGTGGATGGAGGAAGAATGTACCAAACTTGTTGGAACAAAGCAGGCTATGAGCGCATGGAAAAAATTCTTCCACCCATACCATGAGTGGAGATAGGGTGTGTCCCATGAAGTTTGGGATGGGAAAGATTGTTTCCTGGAGGCAATCATTGTCCTCCTGCTGCTGCCTTTCCTCAGAGTGAGCTCAGAGGTGTGCGTAGGAGGAGACCCATCATTATGTCTCCGTCTGTTGTCAGAGCCTGCTTCGGTGAGTGGCCGTAGCGATCTGCTGTGGAGTTGTGCTTCTCTAATATGTTCACACTCTGCCCCATGGTACGTGTCCTTTGCGTTTGACAGCGTGGGGTACTCCTTAGTCTTTCAAGAAGAGGAGCGAGGTAGTCTTCCAGTCTTCATTATGCCCCATGTCAATGAGAATAATGAAATAACCCAGCATTTTAAATATTGGAAAGGATTTAGGCCTGTTTATGCATTCATTTCAGATTTCCTTATTTGTGATGCTTCAAGGCGCAAGGTTAAAAAAAATAAATTGGAAGGTACATATTTCCCCAGCAGGTCCTTAGTAAAGAAATAGCCAACTTTATCTTTTAATTTATATTGTTAGTACATCAGGCTTCCAGACATTTGTCTTAATGCCTGTTTCCATGTTTAATAGCTAAGCTAAAGGTTAAAAAAAATGGGCTGCTTCAACATTCTTTCAGCATTTGGGGAAAATTACTCCAGCTCTAAGGTTAAGATACCAATGTGCTCCAACTCTGAGCTGCATGGTTGGCTTCCAACCAAGGGCTTTATGAAGCATGGAGGATCATGGTGTATCGGAGATAACAAAGCATACCATGTTATAACATTTCCCTTTGTTTTTCTTTTATGCTTTCACAGAGCAGAGGAATTTTTTTCGCTAGTGTTTATAGAGGGAATCAGTGATTAACTTCTGGAAAATAAAGTTATTTTCTGGAAAGACAGAAGTGCTTAAACCTAATACTGAAGCAGCAGGTGAAAAATAATAGTGAAGCTGGTTTTAATGCGGGAAGTGGAGAATGTGTAATTGAAACAGTATGATGATGAAAAGGCATTATGTGAAGCTGTCAGAAGTCATTATAATGCACTAATTAACACACTTTGCACTCTTAGCTTGTGCTGTTGTGTGCTAATATTTCTTCCTCTTTTTCCTTTTGTATTCCTTAACCTTTTCTGCGGGTATTGGAAGGCGAGCAGTGGTATTTCCCGTATTTTGCTATTTTATATGCTCTGTTCGAGGAACCTGTCACTTACATAATATGGATTTTCCTCTTGATAGCAATTTAATGTGTGTGCTTGGGCTTTAGTTTTGTTTTCCTAATGCTTGGAAGAAACATAGATTATATTTCAGCCTAGGCAGATAACGTCAGATTGTAAAGGGAAAACTACACTGTGTGCATGCCTGATACCTTCCTTAGCTTGCAGCTTATCTACTTTAGGTCGTGAGTCTTTCTGGAGAAAGCCTCCTTTTGAATGTAACAAATCTAAACAACCCAGTAGATCTTCGTATCTCACAGGACCTCTGGAAATGGTTCAGTGTGAAATCACCCTGCTTAAAATGCCGTCGTGAGGTTTATGCACTACCTGAGGACATAAAAGCTTAAATGATACGTGCGGCAGGAATTGGTTCCATGTACGAGTTACATCCATTACACAGAATGTAGCTAATAATGCTTTAGACTGTTTACCATGGTCGTTACATGCTTAGGATTGAATTATGCCAGTGTGCTTTTCTGTTCTCTCAGAGAAGGGAGAAGAGGTCTGTACACTGCACAGTTTAAGGCCTACCCTGTCTTTCCAGTACCTTTTCAGGCTCCAAAATATGGAAAGCCAGGACACAAGCTGCTGTCCAGCCTTCCCTAACAGGTCCACACTTTGTGGGGCTCAGTTGATGACCCCTTGCTGGACGTCCCAACTGATCTAAAGCACTGACAGGGCTTTTCTCTGCTCAGATGTATTTAGCCATCTGAGTAAACCTTGCATCAGTTAATATTTTCTGAATGGAAGAAGGAAAATTAGAGATGAAAGTGGAGAAACTGCCATGTGTTGAAGTAAACGTTGGAAGAGAACAAACACAGTGAAATCAGACTCCTGTTTCTCTCCCTGATGATGGATTTGAGATGGGAGCGGTTCCTTCATTCCTAAAGTATTCAGGGCAATTCTGCTTTTTCCTGAGACCAAACATGGAAAACTTTAGTACAGTAGGGGGAAAAGCTTTCAACAGAAGATTCTGTTTATGGAAACGGTTGTGCAATCCATGACTGCCACAGCTTTTCTTACTGCAGTGCACATGCCCACATACACATCTCTGCTGAAAATACCATTTACAGTTAATGCCTCAGGCACATCTCCAGTGTAGTGAACATGTATAATTTCTAACACGATATTATGTGGTAACTGTTGGCAAACTGCTCGCTCCATGATGGAAGTCAACTTAGATTAATTACTTTTTGATGTTAGGAAAAGGCAGCTCTGAGAGGTACAAGCTGTCCCTTGTGCTTCAGAGGCAAGTTACCATCACGTTCAGGCCAATTCCTCCTGTAACTCACCGTGTTGGATGATCTGAGAACATCCGAGTTTATCAGAGGATGCTGCCTGGGGCAGGGAGTTGATAGCAGGCAGGGAAGAAGGTCTGGGCTGTGAAGGGGTAGCACGTTGGAGGGGAGGGAGAGGGTCACTTTCATTTAGGGGTACTGCTGGAAGGACAGTTTTCCGTGGGCTGTGGTGGCTGTTCCTGAACTTCAGCGCCAGTTGTGAAATCCCATTTCCTCCTCCTTATGTTTTTTGCGTAATCCTGTGAGAAATCACTAGATATGCATCAGTCTGAGTGCTACTTCAGGACTTCATCATTTCCCAAGGTCTTGGGGATAAGGTGGGACCTTCTGGCTGAGATCCTGTTCTTCACTGAGTTTAGCAAAATATGTTTTACACACGTGAAGTTTTGCAAAAACACGAAGGAGCAAGTGTTGGCTGGTTGTGAACAGCCATTCTGAAACCCAGGCCTCTTGCTCTGTGGAAGGAACATATGAAGAACACTTTCAGAAAAGTCTTTTGGTTTTGATATTTAAGGTTGTGTCTTCGTGATGGCTCTAGCCTAGATTCTCTCTCTTGTTTTCCAGAATTACTTGAGTGGTAAGAGAGATGCATAAAAAAATTACTTGGATCCTCATCTTCTCTTTTAAAGTGATCAGGACAATTTCTGTAGGGAGACATTCCTGCAGTTTTAACTTGGAAGCTGTTTGGTTCTCTGAATAACACATATAATCTGAATTATAACTGTAAATTATAACTACGTTGGAATATTTCTCTTTCAAAGTGAACATCTGTTTGATTTGCTCAAGTTTCTTCTTGATACAAGATGGATTTCTGTGTATGTCATTTTAGATCGATTGATTTGCTTTTCTGTTGTCAAGGCTTGTCACTCAGCTGTTATTGGCAGCTCTGGAACACTTTTCAGACCCACTCAGTAAGCTGAACACGCATCGAGGGTTGTTTTCCAGAGCAGTTGATACAGTGCATCACATCGGTTATTTCCCACCTTAATGAGTATTTAAGTCAGAAAATAATGGGATTTACCTGGGCAATCCTGATCTCTTTTCCTCTTGCTTCGTTAATGTACTGTACCTAGCAAACTTAGTATGTGTTCAGGTAAGAAGCTGGTAAAAAAGACATTAATATTGAATCTCTGAGATGAAACTTGTAGGTATGTGGTGTGCTGCTGGAGGATAAGCTAACTTTTCCGATGTGTTTGAAGCACAAGTACTATCTTTTGCCTGGTCAGACTGTGCTACCCACTTGTGAAGGACAATTTATTCCTTTTTTTTTTTTCGTAGGAAAGAAACTACTTAACACTAACAGTAGAGGAAGATTTGCAGTTATATAACGAATCTATTAGGCAGTCAAAAAGAGCCTTCTAAATCATATTCTCTATTACTTTCACTAGCACTGTCAGATATTTATAGTAAAAGCAATTATGTTTGGTGGGGGTGGTGGTGATGGGGACAGACAGGATGGAAAGTGGTAATAAAACGCCATTTCTCACAAATGGTAGATGTCAAACAAAATGTAAAATCTAAAGGTGCCATGTAAGCTCTGTTCTCCGAACCTTTGTTTGGAAGACATGAGTTTTACTGACAGCGTATGACAGGAAGCTTATATTTTTCAGGGTGGGCTGAAATGTGTCTGAAGCCGATGGCAGTCAATCTCAGCCATTCATATCTCTGGTTTTCACGTATTGACGCAGCTCGAATGAAATGAAAGGAGCACTAAAGAAGCACAAACAAAGTAATTGGAACCTAATCACGCTTAATTATTAGGCATGTGTTTAATTTTAGGCATATAAATAGGTTTGCTGAAGGGAAAAGGACATACTCTTTTCATTGCCTAATACGACTTTTAAAAATGCGTGCTGGATGTTGGATGTTTCTGATATTTTTACAGAAGAATCCTTCCAGTTACACAGGATTTTTTTGTTAAATGGGCTTTGACTCTTTGTATGTTTCCCTGAAATAAATAATCTGACAACAGCACTGGCAAAATTGAAAATGTAGCCATGTTTCGTTGCCTTTCTTAAGGTTTATATCCAGCTATACAACTGCTTGCTCTCTCCTTTTTATTTCCATAGAAATTTGCAATCTTCTGTCTTTTGCTTCTGTCTTTTAGAGTCATCTGGCCTTCATTAGGTAAGAATGGTTAAAATATATTCAGTTATAAGGTGTCCTCCACAATTTGAAAAGTTTCTAATGGTTGTATTTCCCTGTTTGTTGGTGTTTTTTTTCATTTAAATTCTTGCTAAGAGAAAGATCTGTGTCGGAGAGGGGGGGGATGACTAGCATAGACCCTGATCCTGCAACGCTGCCTGTAGATATTGCTGGTACTGTCAACTACTCCAAGTAAACAGCTTTAAAAATGAAGCATACACAGGCTCCAGAGTCAGAGCTGCCAATGAATGGCCCCCTCTGTCAACTCCTATTTTTTAAAAATAAGAACAATGGTTTGCTTTTGAGTTTCTGCTGAATTGGTTTTGTCAGCTCATCTAGCCCTTGGCTTGCACGGGAGGCCAGTTAAGAGCAGCCCACAGAGGGAAGTGGCTTTTACAGATGTGTGATGGCCGCTTTTTCAGCTGGCACGCTCCACTTTGAACGAGGCAGTTCAAGAGCTCATACCCCAAATTCCCACAGTTTAAGATCAGGAACCAAGGTCCTCATGACAGCATCTGTGACAACGTCTCTTCTGCACGGCTTAGATGTAGTCATCCATCACTCTGCACAGGCAGGACTCTGCTGTGCCTGTGAAGATGCTGAGAATGTGCAGCAGGCTGATAACACCAGTACAGTTTGGCACTTTCACCTGCCGTCTCTAGAGGCTGTTTCTCCTAATCTGTGCACTCTTCATGACTGTCTTCGGGATAATCTGTTCATCTCTGTGTGCACATTAAGTGGTGGAGTTTTCACCCTTGAAACAAACCTATTGGTCCATGTTACGTCATGGAAACACTGTGCGTTGTGCTTGGCCATATTCTGGGCTGTAGCTTTAAAAACATAGTGCTGTCTTTCACCGGCCCGCTGTATTGGTCCACAGGCGAGTGCTGCGTGAAGAACACAGCCCTGATCCAAGGATCGTGCGGAAGCACCCCTGGCTAGCACCCAGCTCAGCCACACCTCTCTGTGGTTTTGCTTTATTGGTTTATCTGCATGATACCAGTGGCACGAGATGTAACAATTTGTTTCTGCGTTTCATGAATTTGTCTCTTCCATACTTTTTTCCAAAAGGGAGTGTATGTTCCCCACTGTTTGCATTCATGAGTCTTTGGTGCCATTGCTAAAAGAGGCAGGTGGGGAAAACTTACCCTTCATTTCTGTCAATGATTACACAGCATTATTCATTTCACAGTTAAAGAGGACCTGTTGATATATTTATCTATTTTTCCTTCAGGCTGGATGCTCGGTTTTGGCCAAGCACAGTCACTTGTAAGACACTAGATGTTTGAAGCAAGCAGAGAAGTTTTTGTTCTGATGTCATGTACTGGCACAGGTGGAACGTCTACATGAATGCAGCTTTCTGCTTAAGAGTGTCCACATCAGAGTTAGATTACCGAATTACATCCCTAAAAACAGGTAGCTTCACAATGTCATGGAAAAAAACACTTAAGCAATAAAGAACTGTGTTTTTCATCATAAAGGGTGAGCATTTCAAATGTCTTCCTACCTCTCTGGCACTCACAGGATGGTATTTCTGTGGATGCTTTCCGTTTGCAGAATGTACTGTTTGAGCAGAGGTACGTTGCATTTGAGTTTAGTTAGGTCTGCTTTTTACCTCTAGAGATGCATAGCATAAGTTTTCACTTCTGAAAGTTCATCTGTGCTGACATTCTCATTTTTAACTCATTAGGAGCCCCCAGAGCAGAAAGGCTGAGGTATGCTTTGTGGGCCCAAATTTCTGTATCGCTGGGGTAACAGTAGAGCCTTGAAAGCTCCACAGGACTGAGTTTCAAAGAACGTGGTAAGCCAAAAGGTTGCCTAAAATCATGTGTCCCCGCACCTAACCCCATCACCCCAGTCGCTTTCAATTGTTCATACTCATATGCTTTGCAGTCTTGTTCAATAACAGGTTTGCAGACCTTTGACATCTCTATTTAAAAATGAACTGACAGCTTTCCAACAACAGCTGGTGAGGGGCACTTCTAGCTGTTCATTATGAAATGGATTTTCAAAAAGCACACGGGTTCAGATTTCATAGTTTGTCTCTAAGTTCAAACTAATATTTACTGATTTTTTTTGTTTCTGCTTGACATTGATTTAGCTTATATATAATATGTGCCTTTTACTTGACTAAACATTTCCTTACGTGGGAAGTGTGAAAGCAACATTCTTGGCAGAGTGTTTCGGTATTATGAGTAAATTTTATGATTGGTTGATTTGCTTTTAAAATGTTAGCTACGTTAATTTCCTCAGATGCCACATCTCTGATTTTTCTAAACAATTCCAAGACACCATGCAGCTGACTGCGATTGGAATTGTTTTTGCAATTTAAGCAGAGCAAATTGCAATCTAACTTGGAGCTTCCCATTGAAATACTATGGCAACTATTGGTAATCTTTCTCTGTAAATTTCTTTATAAATAGGTCTATTTCTCATTAATATTCCTGGTTAATCATAACAACTGAGTATAGAGGGAAAATCAGAGTTTTTCTGGAGTCGGTTGGCAAGGGTTGTACAGTTCTTTAAACAGGGAAATAATTTTGTGACGTAAAAGCTCATCCACATGCTTACACATTCCTAGATGCAAATTTTAAAGCTAATTTGCATCTCAGTATTCAAGTATTTCCCTAGCCTGATGGCTGGCATTTTTTCTTGATAAAGTACAAGGCTGTGTGTTTATGAAAAGCCTGAAGGCTTCAGTCTTCAGTGTTGGCAGTGACCATCTTCTAAGCAAGAGACATTCATCTGACTGCTGTGATCTTCACCCACTGCTATCATGCTATTGAAAGCTCCCCAAATATGTCAATTTGCTTTCAGGCTTTGATCCCTGACTCCTCTCTTGAGTTCCCCCAAGGCAACATTCCACTTCCCTGACCATCTTGTATGTAAATTGTTTTCAAATGAGTGAATTAATCAACATTGCAGAACCTTAATTGAAAATACAACTGATGATGCATGTCAGTTTGTTCAAGTTAGAAATATGTTTTAATTTTCATGTTCCCCAGAGAAATTAGCATCTCTTACTTTAACATTTCAACCATTCAAAATTACAAAGAGGTTTCAACCTGAAAAATGCCAGAGTTACTGTTGTCAAATACCAACTTTGAACTTCCCTTTTGTTAAACACTCACCCCCCCCAAAAAAAAAAAAATCTAAGAAACACTAATAAAAAAATTTCACAGACAGGCAAGGAAGAAGTTCCTACCAAAAGACAAAACAACTAATTTTGTTTTAATCTGTGGCCTGAGATATTGAACTTTAAAATGCTAGTTTTGACACATTCCCGAAAGAGCTTTCAGGTGTCGCAGAGAATCAGTTCTGTAGCGATGCCCACAGGAAACTAATTGTGGCAAAAGAGGAAAGTGGTGAAAATAGACGATACATTTCTGGCAGAGGAAAACTTGATCTCTAGAAGAAGTGCTCAAGTGCCGCTGACCTCTGCAGTTGTGCTGCAGCATTTGTTCCCTTTGTGTTGTTCACAGACACCCTTTGCCAGGGCTGCTTCAGTCCTTGGTTCAGTTGGAAGATGCCCAACATATTTTTGGGTCTGGCTTCAAAAAATGATCTAGCAAGACTGGTGAAAGCAAATGGTAGAGTTAACAAGTCCTTTCTTTACCCCCCTGCCTTTGAAGAGGGGAAAAAGCAGTCATCTGTGTCAGCATGCATCAGCCTTTGCCCCTTTTAAATGCACTCAAAATATTAATCTTTGCATTACACTCGCAACACTTATGTTCAGTATTTATCGTGTGTAAGGTATATATGCCATCCCGACTTTTTTCCAGCAAGATCTTCCAATGAAAGTAACAAGTATCCAGGTGGTAGAGTCCAAGGGGATAGCCTGGTGACTATCACAGACAAGCGTTTTAGGTCAAGTATTCGACTTTTTTTTCCTGTACAGTTGTACGTCTGGGTTGTTGCTATTGCAATTGTTACTGTCGGCTTCAAGTAATTCCTTCCCCCACCTCTTTCAGTATGTTAAATGAATAAAGTGGTTCATGTGACTCGAACAGCTGTACTAGGAAGGTTGGGGGTTTTTTTAAAACTATTCTTATTTTTAATTTGAAGAGCTTATTAAAAAAGAAGTACTTCAGTAAGTTAAATTACTTAATGCTGCACATCCTTGGAACCCTAATCACTTCCAGATGGAGCAATTCATACTTCCAAGAGAGCACTAATTTTAAAGTGAATCGGGGTTTTGGGTATACGCATCTGAGAGCACCCTTGTACATGGCAGAGCCAAAGCCCTTAAAAAATTAAGCAATCTAGTCTTGAAAAGAAGTACTTTATTTTTAAACTTTATTTAAGTAGTTCCCATTAAAAATAGATTTTATTTCCTGCTGCTGTTCATGTGGTACTCGTACACATTCTCTTGGAACTGCAGTAAACACAGAGGCAGGAGAGTAGCAAATGTAATTCGGTGAAATACCGTAACCTTACCTCTGGAAAGGTAACTTCTGTGTAGGTGAAAGTGAGAGATCTTTACAGGTACCATTTAAGGTGTTTCATAACACTTTCTATCTTTGCTAAAAATCTTACATTTCTCCTCATACACCATGTTTTAAAATTTCATTTCAAATTCTGTTTTTACAGTTAATTACTTTAACTAACCCCTTTCTGTTTTGTCTTGTGGGCTTGAGGACATGAACGTGTCACTCGCCCTTGCAGTATTTGGGCATCCTCTCTATAAAATCAGTGCATAATCACAGTGCCATGTCTTGCTGCTTGGCCTCTCGGGGCACTTTCTTACAACAGCAACAATTTCTTAGTGATCTAAACATGCTGCAGCTGCATCTTTTACCTTAACAGTATTACACCAGCTAGTATTCACTGAGAAGAGGGTTAAATATGTAATGGTGTTTCATCCTAAAGCTAACTTCTTGTTGCTCAGAGCCCTAACTGTCACTTTAAAGGCAGGGTTGAGGGAGTCTCTGGTCTCTGCAATTGAAAAGAACACTTAGTAAATGTGAAGCAAATAACAACTTGTGGAGTCAGTTCCATTTGAAATTTTAGTTATTTCTAACTGGGAATGTCATATTTATTTCCTTGAGAGCAATTTCAAAAGGTAGGTACTGTCATGGTTAATCCCACTGCTGCTTGTTTCATTGCTCAGCAGAGGAAACAACAGTGTAATTTATCTAACACAAAAAATAAGTCTAGCAAATTTGAGCAACCTGGTCTAGTGGGAGGTGTCCCTGCCCATGGCAAGGGGAGTTGGAACTAGATGATCTTTAAGGCCCCTTCCAACCCAAACTATTCTATGATTCCATGAAATGCTAATTGGCATGTTCCTATGTTAAAAATCTTAATGTAGAGTCTGCATAATGTGCTTGATGACTTTTCATGTTGGAGTCGGTGGCGGGTAGGCTGGGAAAGATGGGAAATCATGGGAAGTGATAGGCATCATCATTTTTCTTTGTGCTCAGAAGGAAAAAGGGGAAGCAGCAAGGAATCTGAGCAGCAAGGAATCCAAGCAGCAAGGAATCCCAGTTGTGCTGGCAGAAACCAGGTTGTAAGGACCAAGCGAATCATGCCCTGTTCACTAGCGTGTTGATACCGAGGTGACACCAAATGTATTTTGTCTTTTCTTACCTTGTGACTTTTTCTATTTGTGTGGTAATCTCGTGGACAGCCAAAGGCAGGATCCAAAATTAGCTCCCGTCCCAAATCACCCCTTTATCCCTAAAGACGAGGTGAGCAACTGGCACAGAAACCTGCCCTGGACATCAGATCAGCTCAGCGTTTTGAATAACTATGTTCTTCTCACAGCACAGGAGAAAAGCTGCAGCATCCTGGCTGTGGCTTTCAGCCCAAGAGCAGTGCTTTCTTTAACGTGCAGCATGGTTGCTTCCCCTGGAAAGAGAGGTTTTGTTTAGTAATGAGTCCTGTTTAGAAAAGAAAAAAGGTGCATTTTATCATTCTTTGTGCTTGTCAGAGGTGGTTTTATTTACTTTGAAGTTACTCACTTGAATCCTGAAGCAAGCCTGGATTGTCTGTGTTTCCTCCCTACCCACAGCCTCAGTAATTTATGTAAAGATTTTATTGTTAAATATTGAGAGATTTTAATTATCTTGTAAATTTACATTCCGCATTATCCTCTCACAGATTGTCATATAAAAAATAAACCTGCATATGAGTGGGCCAAAATACAGTGTATGCAATTTCTCCATAAATGTTAGGAAGTAGAGTTTTTCTGTGATTGTAGGCTGAGAATGTTTCCTACTATGACAATCAGTTTTTAAGTTGCAGATACGACATATTTTAATGATGATGCATTAGTAAATATTTTCTGAAAGCTGCTGTTTCTCTCGTTACTATGTGTCTATGACAAACACCACGTACACTTCGTGGTATAAGCACATGAAGCATTTTTCTCGTTTTGAATTGGTTAAATGCAACTCAAGCAAAGCAGGGAAGATTTGTGATAATTCTCTTGATGCAATAATTGAGTGATAATAACTTCAATACTGTGAAGAGTAGAGCAAAAGAGCAACGTTACAAAATATTGTCATTAAACAACCTGCACATTGTGAAAGCAAGTAAACCTGTGGTGTTAACATTTGACAATCTCAGGTTGTTGGAAATACCCCTCATTTTTGAATTGCTGTTGAAAACTGTTTTCTTTCAAAAGTTTATAGCCAAACAGAAGTAAGTGCCATGATATATATTTGCCAAACATCTTTATAAAAGCTGATGCTGTCAAGTGATCTGAAGTAAACCCATTTTTTTTTCTGGAATAGGTCATACTCTTAGGACACAAGATTTTACAGTTGAGTGTGTTGGTTCAGTGTAAAATTTACAGGCTTGAAAATTTGCTACTGCTCATTTTCTGAAAGCTAGATTAGAAATGAAAGACTATATATTCCTGTGCTATGCAAAGTCTAGGCCTGCCTTGCCAACTGGTCAGCTGCCAGTTATAAATTACGCTGTAGGTAATTTCATGTAGAATATGGATAACATACTGCAATTTCTGGGTTTAATTTATTAAAGTACAGTGCAAAGCAATATATAGTCAGCATCTACATACTTTAACTGCACAGTAGGCATATGCTTTTGTTCTAAATGTAATCAAAATTATGGTATCTCAGATACCACTTAGTGAAATCTGCTGGCAAAGGGTACAGTTTTTATTGTGATGGCGGTATTTTTGCATGTCTTAAAACGACAAGGCATTGGTGTAGCTGCTGCTTTTGCAGGCAGCGTTCTTTTCCGTGCAGCGCCGTGCACAGCTGCTTTGGGAAACCGGCGACGTGCTACTGGTGGTGGTGCTTCCACCTTTCCAGTTCATACTAATGGCACAGGGAAAGAAATCAAAATCATCACTCTGATGCTCTTTCATGTATTTCTAGCACCTGCTCCAGGGATGGCCACGGGGAAGTTCACAAGCAGTCCCATGACTCAGATTAAAATGCCTTGGTGTATACTGGCAGCAGTTTTGTGTTGAGAAGAACATCCCACAGGCATATACTCTCTTGGAAGATCATTATAGCATAGGATATGTGGCGTAGTGTAGTTTAAAAAAAAAAAATCACAGGCGAATCTTCCATTTGGATTCAGTACAGGTACAGGGAGTGGAGGATTATTGCAGGATGCCAGGCTTCGTTCCTTCATAAATTAGCTTAAAAGTTGATGCAAAGTTATCTTTGAAGATTCAAGTACCAATTAAAGCAATAGCAATGTAATCAGTCATTACAGCATGCTGTACTTTAATGACCTGAAGAGCTTAAATCTTCTTTTTCATCTTTGACCACACCTCCACATATTTTATTTCCATCTGAGATGTCAGACATTCAAATGGTTTTCAAAAGTTGGGCCTCTGTTCTTGAGGGACAGGATGATTTCTTTATTTTAGCTATTCCATAAGGAACTTTGAGTTTCAGGAGAAATATGTCTGCAATAAATACTTATTCAATATTTATTTATAACGATATTTATTGGTAACTGTCATTGCCTGATCTCGAATGCCTATAAAGAAGGGCTCATTTCACTTTTCACCGTCCTTTATAATTTGCCTAATATGCCATTAAAGGGGGTAAAAGCCCTGTCCAGAGAAGAAATTTTGCCCTGTGATCCTGACATGCAATTAAAAAAAAAAAAAATCTATCTATTGCAGTCAGGGCAAATTTTGGGTTCTGAGCCAAAATCTGTGGGCTTCTCTGTATAGTGAATTAATACCCCAAATGTTTTCATAGCTATAACCTTGAGCAGTTGTTTTGGGATAGATACCAATAAATATAATGGGTCCACTGGGAAGAGACAGAGCATTTTCAGATTTATGAAGGGGAAAAAATCAATAGTCTCCCTGAGGCTGTATAAGTCATGAGTAGTACCAGTAGTTTTATGCAGAGTTGACAATATCATGAAATATAAACCTTTGGTTTGGAATTTTACCAGAAATTAAAGTGGCATTAAAAAGAAAAGTAAATGTTTTGGCATATGTATTAAGAAGGTGGTTTGTATTTCTTATCATTTTGCACTACAAATTCCTTTCAACTTAGCAATAAAATACAGTTCGTAGAAGATGTAAGAAGTGCTTGGTTCTTAATCCACATGTCTCTGAATGATGTCTTCCCCCTCCTCCTGATTAACGTGTCTGTCTCTGAAGAATACTCATTCTGTAAATGACAGGTCACTCAGACTGTTCTTTAGCAAACAGGATGTAATGGAATTAGGAATAGATGCTGGTTTTGAAAAGGTTGTACATGCTATTCACTTAGAATAGCATTTAATTGCAAATATTCATCTCTAAATACACAGCAGTTTTGTGGAATCATCTGGTTGCTCCCAAGTCTCCCTGGCTGACTGTCCTTCTCTGCACTTGCTGGTTGGGTTTTGGATTTTTGGGATATTTTTTGTCTCAAAAGAGGGAAAAGAAAAAGAAACTGCACTCAAGTTTATATGTTTGGGGGAGGGATAACTTCTTTTTGAGGCACAAGGGAAAGCAGTTCTTCACACAAAACAGATCAACTAAAAGAAGCTCAGTACAAGAGCAGCATGAATTGGGCTGTAGCGTGAATTGATCTGTCCGTACTGGAAATTGTCCCTCGTTCTTTAAAGTATTACTAGGGCTGACCTGGGTGTGTCTGAATGAAACCAAGGCAAAATCATTCCGTACTGAAAACATTCTGGTTCAGTGCTGTCCTTAGGAGTGCAAGTCCAGTTCCAAAACACCTCATCTTGTTGCTAGCCCCTCAGTATTTTTAGAATGATAATTTTTCATTTTCCCATATACATGGCAATATGTCCAAAGAGTAGCATTGTCCGTAGGTGTTTCATTACTAGCTGCTTTCATTGGTATGTTGGTGAGGAATATGGGATGACTCCCTGATGGTACTCGGTCACCTTGTGAACGTGGTGTGTTTGAAGTCCATGCAGATTGCATTGTGGGAGTTTAGTATTTATTTTCCTTCGGTATATTAAAAATTCAGATAACACAGTAAAGATCACAGAATAAAACCATAGGGGATGTTAAACTGAGAAGTAGTAGTACTATATTTCTGCTGCCCCCCAGAAAAGAGAAAGTGTGTGGTTGCTACTGGAAAATTGAGAAGCTTAAGAGCATGTGAAGAAATTTTTTCACTCGTTATCTACAGTGAAAAACACTTGAAGGAGATACTTGGTTTACATCTGGGCTGGAAGAGAATCCTGCTTAGTCCTTGTTAGTTATGCTAATAGAGGTATAAATTAGAAGACCTATGTAATCTATACTGGCATCTGTGCAACAGCTTTCTGGTCGAAGCTTTAGGCTGGGTTGCCTAACCGGCAGCCAGCTGGCTCTGCCCGCGCAGCTCCATTCATGTGGCCGGCCTCCTCCCGCTCCCTCCTTCCCCCAGCAGCCTTTGAGGTGGGCAAAGATGGCTTGATATTAGCCGTGCTCGCCTCTGTGGTCCCAGACAGCTGTGTTGTGCGTGGAGGATCTCTGTGTCTCTTCTCATGCAAACGGTGTGTTAAAGAAAGAGGAGCCTGAGCTCCAGATACAGTCCTCGTCTCTGCAAGCCAGGCTTTGCAGAGCTGGTTACTTCCACCGTGAGCAGGGAAGCTCGCCTGTCCTTGCTCCCTTGGCTTTGCAGAGGGAAGGGAACTGGAATTTTGCACTATCCCTCAGGGTTTGGTCTACGGTCCAAAGAACTGAATTGTACCAGGCTCTGTTTTAAATATAGTACCTGCATGTGGGTTAAAATAAAAAAAAAAAAAGAGAGAGAGAAGAAGTTTCGGCGGTTTGGGACGTGCATAGTTTGGATATGCACAAGTGGAAATAAATTTAAACATGCAGCTCCAAAGTAAATAGATATGACTGTGAATATACACAGGGAGCAGATCAGCTGAGCTTTACATAGTCATTTTTCAAGTTAAACATGCTTTAATGTAAGCCATAAATTTCATCATATGAATATTTTTATGAGCTGAATTTCATCCATTTATTACTCTGGAGTTCCAGATAGTGACAACCGGTAAATACAGTGCCAGTTCGCCTGCATGTTGAGTCACGGGGAGCCTTCTCTCTCCTACATGTTGCTTAAGCAAGGCTAACAAATTACTGGTATCATTTCAGACATATTTCAGTGAGATTTTGACTTGGCAGTGCAGCCAAGGTTTTGTGCGTAGGTCCAGGCTGTGGATTTCTCACTTTAGGTTCAAGGCGGCAGTTCTAGTTTTGAGGGTTCAAATACGGTAGTAATGCAGCTTCCTTACAGTATTTTCACCTATTCTGGGGCAGATTTAACTTTTACTTAGGAACTTGAGTCTCAGTTTATAAATTGGAATAACAATTTCTAAATCTGCAGGACTGTGGTGCTCACAAAGCTGTGGATTACACTAGAAGTAATATACAATAGATGCAATGTGCACTAGATTTTAGAGAGATTACTGTGCATATGCCATATTATACACACCTGTGTTATTAAAAAAAATAATTCTGATTGACTAAGAACCCTTTGAGAAAGAGGGTTGCGAAAGGGAGCTCTGCCATAATTTGCCTCAGGGGAAAAAAGTCTCGATTCCCTACAATTAATTATTCAGGTGAGGACATGGAGTCTGCTGGGGAGACTGTGACCTGGTAAGATCCAGATTCCTGCTCTCTGTCTCTGAGTGCTTATCTGAGGGATCTGAGTTCGGGCATCTGCAGATGTGAGTCAAGAAGGTACACTTCTCCCGCCCACCCGAGGAGGGACAGCCAAGTTGATAGTTTAGGCATATTCATTAAGCGTCTGATGGTAGGGTGGGATAAATGCCACCTATAACGATGGGAAAAGGATAATTTGCTATTGGAAAAGACTTTTTAGAGGATGGCAGTACATGCTGGACATTAGGTGTTTAACCAAGTCTCTTTTCTGTCATCATTAATGTAAAAGAAAATATCTTTTCTGATGCAGAACCCACCTTGGAACGGTATGTTACATGCATCGAAGTGCAAGTAAAGTGGAAAAGTAACTTCTTATCCACTATATTGGTGATACATACAACTGAACATACTGTATATTTAGAAGGTAGTTCAGTATTTTTCCTACGTACACCTGAGAAATAACGATCTCTTGCAACTTTTACTGCAGAGAAGTACACCATGGCACAGTCCTATGAGCCAATGCAGCTCCCTAAATTGGCTTTTCCTATTTCAGTCTTATTAGTATTTTCGTCACTAACTTAAAATTAATCAAGGAAGACAAGTCCTTGCAGCCATGAAATAAAGTGCTGGGAGCAGTCACTGCCTCTGTGAGTGCTGCACCATAGCAACCCTATCTGTGGCACGTACCACCGCATTGCCAGTTGAATTTTGGTAGCTGAAGGAACTAGCTGTAGTATTAGCAGCCCTTAATCTGCAAAGGGTGTAGAGCTTTGAGTGTGGAGTGACCTTGTTTGCTCGGCATAGCATTGTGCCTGGTAGCTGTGTAGTAGCTTTCTAATTATTTTAGTTTCCAAGAGTAATGACATCGCTCACCCGTGTATTGATGACAAAATTGCCATGTTTCTAGAGAAGGGATTGTGCTGTATCATGTAATCTTTTTCTCTGTCTTCGCTCAGAAAGAGATTATATTTGCTTTAAAACATCATGGCAACAAGAAGCTGATTCTGTAAATTCAAGAATAACACCCTCCCTCTGCCGCAAATATCCAAACCTCCTTTTTTTTTTTGATTGTTATTCATTTATTTATGCAGGGAAATCCACTGCTGCCTTTGGTCATTGCAGCTTCTTATATCTCCTACTAGTGCTACACTTCAAGATTTTGTCATAGCAATTCAAATAAAAATTATATGCTGAATTGGAAATGCTTTATGGTCCTTACAGTGGATAAAATATGTTAATTTGTGTAAATGCTCTTCTGAGTGCAGATGCTTGCACTGAAAGCACGCTTATCTTAAAAGCTGCATGTCTTTCATTCTGGCCTTCTTTTATATGCACAGTTTATATTTTTTAATACGTGTCTTAATATTTGAGACGAGTTTTTAAAGGAGACATTTGAAACTAAGTGAAAAAAACCCCTCCTAGCTTTTTCATAAATATTCATGGTTTCATAGAAGGACTTGTAACGGAATTGCTATTTTCTTTTGAGGTTCTGTGTGTTCTCCCCCTTTCCCCCCCTTTTTTCCCCCTTTATGCTTCATTTCATTGCTATAGATGAGCAAATTAAGAATGCTAGGTTGACCGAGCCATTATGTGTTTGACATCAAGTCTGGTATGTGAAGTGTTAGTCAGCTCACTTTTATTATAGAAGTTTTATCTTTCATTCTGGCCTTCTTTTACACACAAACAACTGAATTAAGCAGAGTTAATATGATGGACTATGTCCTTTCAATGTTTCGAGTATAAACTGAAGTATTTATTTATGTGGCAGCCATTTAGATTATAAATAGAAATATATGCAAGTTGCGTCTAAAACCATGATATTGCATTAGATATTAATTACATTATGAAGTGAAATTTGGTGAGAAACTTGTTTTTTGGAAGTACTTCTGTTTGAATGCTTCTTATTGAAAAAGATTTACTTCAGAACTCAGCTGTTAAATTCATATCTGAATCCAATGGTTATTTAATTTAAGCTAGACGACAGCTTGGTTCCTGGGCACAGATATGAAAGTAGACTAATTCTGATTCAGGGGAAGTTGCTTTTGCTTTATCAGATTCAATAATTTTGCTCATTGAAGAGAAGTCATCTTCCTATTTGTAGTAGAACCTCTTTTACTAGAAAGAATTAGGTAGAAGTGATGCCAGGTAAAGCAGAAATAAATGTCTGGTACTAAGAGCTGGACACTACCATTGCAAATACTGACCTGTTAGGAAAACGTAATGGAATATATGCAGCAAAATACACAGATACATTCTTTTTACAACAAAATACAGGCATATATAATGTTATAATCATTAAATATTCATTTTTCAGGTTTCCAAGTCTACACCTGCGGTAAATCGGTACACTATATAATACATAAAAGATGGACTGTGTTGTGTGATAAGAGTAATGAATTTCACATTTCCTGCTATGAAACCCACAGAGCCCAGTACCAACTGATCATAAATAAATGCCCAGTCAACAGCAATGTCAGTCCCTGAAAGGAGAACATCAGGGTAAATAAATCAAATGTTCTTTAGGACATTTTTCTCAGTAGGAAAGAAATACACAAGTGCTTTCCGGATGTTATTCACTGCTGATTATTCACTGCACACTGTTATTCCATCTCATTCACTGAATTTCAATGTGTTAGACACTTAAAATTCAGTCAAATGCTGGCGAGAGAGGGTACAAATGGCAAAGGACTGGGATTTTCAGATCTCACCGGAGAAGTGAGTATATAAAGCTGAAAGCTGGCAGCACACTACAATAGCAAAGACCTGTAGTCCTTTTTCCCTGGTCAATAGCTTAGTCAAAAGACAGCTTTGCATAAATTACAGAGATAACTTTTAATAATGTCTTTCCCTTTTAGAGATTTACCCATCTCCCCCTGTCTCTTGGAGCACTTTTTGCCACGTGCAGTTTGCATTCATGTTACATATTGAGTAACATATAGGCACGCTGTCATCTGCACAACTCAGACCCATCAATGACTTCTCTTTGGGGCAGAGGAGGAGTGGAGGAGGGACAGCTTTTAGAGTCCCCAACTCACCTGTTACTGCTCACCGTAGAATGCACTGGAGTGGGAAATTATTACACGGAAAGCTGTCTTTGAGTTTTTTGGCGTACTTGAAGTTTCTCACACCATCTCTCGAAAAGCTAATTATAGCAGAAATAGACGTTTTAAATTCCGATAGTTTCTTGTCCTTCCAGTTACTTGTTTTGAATATGGCTTTGGGAGTGGGAAATCCAGTGATTTGTCCCTGGTCACATCTAGGACTGCGATGGAATGGGAGATATTGAAGAACTAAGTGTGGGGAAAGGTGAATACACAACTGTAGTGTGTGTGTGTAGTAAAAAAAGGTGTTTCTAAGTTACATATGCTGACCTGAAATAAAAATAGATACAAGTCATCCCTAGAAGCAAATAATTTTTAAAAAGTATTAAGCACAAGCTTTATATCTTCTGGCCTGTATCCCACCACCATAGCATTTAATGATGAAGTCGGGAATGAATCTGAGATGCAGATTTTCTTCCTCTGTTCCCGATGAGCCACGGTGGAGCACTGTTAGCACAAACAGCGCTAGGGGTATTGCAGTCAAGTCTGACGTTTGGCCATACGTGTCTGTATTTTCTTAACTGTTTCTGTTCATCAGGATGCTCTTTCAGTGCCGAGGAGTTTAAAAATTCTGCCCCTTCCCTTTTGGGTTAGCATGGTTGAAGCTAGCAGGGAGCCAAAGAGATGAAGGGCTTTCGACATGAGTTACATATTTAAAAGTCACGCCAATGATAGCCCTGTCATCAGCTCCTCCTCTCTTTCAACAAATAGACCAAATTACGTAATCCATCTATATAAAGAAATTGCCTCCTTGTACTTTTTTCAAGTGCTTTTGGGTAGAAAAAGTCCACTAACATTGATGTGAAACACTTACATAAAATTGCTCTGGCTGTTTGCGCTCTGCCGCAGCGCTACCAAAAGAGATGGTGTTGAAATATCTTCGGAAAAGCAACGGATTGTTCTCCTGGCTGTTTAAATGGTAGTTTCTGACTTGCTGGAATGCATGGCTGTGCCATGGCAGAGGGGAGGCTCCTCTGTTTCGTGATGGTGGTTGTGTGCACAAAACAAAGCTGACAAAGATTATGTGACCTGGCTCGCTGTGAAAGCCAGATCTACGACCTCTTACAATGTCGAAAACTGCAACCCTCTGGAAGCTACCAGTGTAATTATCATATGAACTTAACCTCCATCTTCTGTTTGTACGGATTCACGGTTTCCTTTTCGTTGGAAGCATATGTTACATCCCCTTAACTCGAGTTTAGAGCAGGAGAGAAGCATTTCCCCAAAGTCAGCGGATCTTTGCCATGGAGTAGTTGTAGGTTATGACCTCCTGTAGCCTGTTGTAATCAGTACACATGCTGCTGCTCTAGCACAGTGTTTGCTGGATGCTAGACTAAAATAATAATAGTAATCATAATATCAACTTCCAGTACAAGGCTTGAATGCTACAATGATGTTTAGGTTGACACAGTTAATCTCTGTCTTTCGGCCATAATGATAGTATGGGCTAATGCAATATTAGATAGAGGAGCAAAATGAGTAGTTTAACTTCGTTTGAATAAAAGTTAATAGCGAATTGTGGATAAGCATAAGCTGGATGTAGCCAAAGTGATAGGAGAGGTGAAGTGGAGTAGCAATATTCTGATGTTTCTAAAAGGAATATGTGGAAGCTCAAGAATAGAAGGATCCTTTAATGTTAATAAAAGATACTTAGCACCTGAATGGGAAACTTCGAAATTTAAAGTGTTGAGGAGATAGCTATTACAAATTCTGCAATGGTTAAATAAAGAAAAAACTGTTGAAGAGACTATCGGGAAGGAAAATTTACTGAAAGACAAGAAAGTATGACATTAAGTTAGTAATAGAGCAGTAGCAATGTCACTGATAGTTGGAACCAGAAAGAATTCAACAAGAAGGAGGAACAATTGTTTTTTTTCCTGCTTGTGTATTTGAAATGCTGGTTGTACATCCAGGGTGTGATTACTGGAAATATGTAAAGTGGCAAGGACATGAAGGAGAAGGGGATGGAAAATGGCCTGAGAAAAAAATTAGTTCTGGTTTATTCTGCTTTAGTGCGGTACATGTAGAATTAATAAACAAAAAGGAAATCACGACGTAAAATGAAAGAGCAAGGCGGACATAAGTTAACACATTTAAAGGACTTGATCCACTTGGTTTAATGTGTTTAAGAGCTTAGTGTATATCCTGATGCATCTCAGATGAAACACTCCTTGATGTGTGCTAAAAGAAAATAGATGAAAGACACTCATATTTTCAAGGCAGGTATTATTTTTTTAGCTGTGAAATCTGACTGCCGATGCATAAAGATTTCCTGTTAAGTGAAATCAACAAGGGAAAACAGGGATAAAATCTTTTCCATCAAACTCTATTGTATCAAAGTGTATAAGGCAAGACTTCCTCTCACATTTGTTTAGTGAATGTTAGTGTTTGAGTCCTTGAGGATACCCTAGTCCACAAAATGCCCCACCCTTTATTTTTGCCAATACTACACTGTAGTTTTCAGGAGAGAAGTGAAGTGGAAGTAAGAACAGCCATACAAGTAAATACCTCACGCTGACGTAACCAGCCGCAGAACGAAACATCGGAATGCGTTTTCACTTCAGCAATAAACCACTAAGGCTCCCGAGAGCTTTGATATCCCCCCAAAGTCCTGTCATTGCCATCACACGCTTTAACCCCTTTATGCCATGACTCGTGGTTTTGTACCGTAGGACGCGTTGACAATGGAGCAGCTGTCATTTGCTGGCTCTCTGCTACCAGCCTGTGAATCAGAAACGTCATTGCAAACAAGGGCAGGCCGAGTGGTGCTCTTTGGAGGAAACAAGTCTGACTTCTACACCTGGTTTATTAACATTAGCAGAGGAAATGCTGTAAGCATGAAGGAATTCTAATATTTAATAATATCGTGCTGTATGCGTGTCTGCTTCGAAGATCTTAGGCTACTGAAAATCAGTCTTGACTGCAGATCATAAAGAATTGTAAACCTTGCATTGAGAGAAAATAGATCGCAATTAATATGGAAATATTTGGATGTATTGCATGCACACGTTTTTTTAATGTTGTAAACAGAGAAGAAGGAACCAGGGTATTTGCTTCAAAAGTATCTTAAGTTACTATGGTGCTGAATTTTTTTAGTCAGTAGTGACTTTTTTACCCAAAGTCTCCACCCAGACAATCTTAGTATCTATGTTAGATATGAGGTGACACAACAGCGAATAAGAAAACATTAGGCCTGGGAAAGGGAGAGGACATTTACATAAAGTAAATGAGGCTCTTTGATTGCACTTGGTTACACAAGATAATGGGTTAGTGTGGTCATTTCTTTGGGGAAGGATTTTATTTTTTGTTTATGAATAGACTTAACGAGCAGAAGACTAATGCTATGGCTCAAACTGTTCAAACTGAAAGGAAGGATTTGGCCTAATACAGTTTGATAGAAGCATCTACTAAAATGATTCAAAAGGCTTTTTCTGAATTCCTTTGATCATGTAGCTTTCAAAACATAATCAACCTGCTCTTTAGTTCTAAAGTAGGGCATTATCAAAGAACATGTGCTGCATAACATCTTGCTTCCCTGTAGTCAACCAACTGCATCACTTAGTCTTTGCTTGGAAAGGTGCAACACGAGCTGGTAGAGTTTGTCTCAGAGTTTCTCATTTGTTATTTACACCCTTAATGTGTTGCTTTAATAGAAAAAGAGACACCACCCCACATCTGAGGGACTGTCGTACCACTACTACTGGATGGCATTCCAGTACTGACAGAAATGCAGTGCCACCTGCGTGGAAAAGTAACGTTCATGTTTTCGCTACAGCAAGACCTAAGTTTCAGCTGCCTTTTGCATACTGCTGTGTTTCTTTGTGCTTCCAGCTCTGTTCTCTCCATAGACTCTTCTGTACCTTTCTGCTCAGCCTAGCATTCTGTAGACCTAACCACATCTTTGTGACACAGCTTTCTCTGCCTTGCTGTCCCCTGGGTTGCTTCCAGCCTCTTGAGAAAAGAAGTGTTTACGCTCCTTACCGCAGAGAGCAGTGAACTTTTCCTTAAGCAGCTAGATCGACTGCCGCTTGTATGTGGTGCCGTTGGAAATCATAGCAATGTGCAGTAATGACCTCTGTGTCTCGGGTGTGCAATTCCTGTATTAAATAGAAAGCTTTTCTGTGCTTGCTTCAGTTTTGTGATCTTACCACATGAAAGGGATTCTTTGCTCTCATGAGATCCCCTGGGCATTGATCCATAGTCCTTATCTGTGCTCTAAGAGAATACAGGAGTTGGAAAGCTTGTCCTTTAGTACAATCCAGACTAGCAGGTATGTTTGTGTTCTTGGAGGATGTGTTTGTCTGATTGCCTGGGCGAGATAGTGGGTTTGTAGATAGAGTCTGCATCCCACATTCAAGCCAGAGATAGTTAGCTGACCCAGCCTGTCTCCCAAGTAAATTAATTACTTTTCATTTCTTTTCAGCACCAAGGAATTTAGGATTTCTGAAATGCTACACTGGGCTCAACTTTGGAAATAATCCAACACACGCTTTGTAATTTGTTAGCACTAGTACGCAAGCGGGTGGCTCAGACATGGGTGATGTAGGAAGCACAGCAGCTACTTTGATTAGGAAATTGGGGACCACTCTGGTGGTAACATTTTGGCAAATTTCAGGAACCACAAAGTAGCATGTTTTAATAATAAACCATTATGCCATTTATCACTTAACAACTAAAAATCAAGCATTAATCAAACATTAGTCAAGGATTAGCTGTACAGTACCATGTTGTGTTGTTGGCTCTGCTGGCTGCAAACCATGATAGCTCTTCATCCCTGAGGTCGAGCTGGCTCAGCATGAGAACTCTTTGAGGAGGAAAGCCAGTGGGTGTCACCTTTCTTCCCCAGCCTCCACTTTGCATCACTGGTATTTATATATACTTTTTCCACACACTGGGACCAGTCTCATCCAGAGGATTACGTCCGCTTTTCATAGATCAGAACTAGTCTGTTCCAGCATGACCAGAGGGTGGTTGTCTTCTGAGCGCTGATTCATTCTGGCCTCTTGAGATGCATGTTACCTATTTTCAGACTGGTTCATAGTCATTGTGTTTCTCCAGGGTGTTGCAGACTGCGTATGACTTATGACTGGGTATGATTATCTTAGTCTTACTGCTTTTTTTTTCAACTGTGCCAAGCACAGATACTACAAAGTATTTAAGTTCCTACCCTATGACATGTCCTCTTGTGGTATTTTTGGGGTAGAGGACAAATGAGGTGTGTTCCACAAATAGGCCTTATGCTGCAAGTTGAGTGGGGATGGCCCTGAAATTATATACACCTCATGTCACCTACATCAGATAGCACTGGAAAGGAATTCAGCTGCAGCATCAGATCCTTTCTAATTGAACAGATATCACTTGGGACTCTTTTCCTTGAAGACTACCCACACATTTTCTTTGAGATCCCATCATGAGATCCTTTACTGGGGAGACACCTGTGGAGGAGCTGAGCAGATGCCTTTATAATCTATTTGGCTGTCTAAAGTCATGAAAGGCGTGAACTTATATCAAGAAAACATTTTGCGTGTGTTAATTTTATAATTGCACATCTTCCTAGATTAAAACATAACAAAGAATCTTCTCTATGGTCAAGACAACAAAACCATGTCAACCTCGAGTTACGTGGACTACCAAACACGTTCAGTAAAAGCCACGATGAGGGATTTTTTGCAAAGTGTACACAGCCGCTTATGCAAAAAAAATTGTGTAAAAATAATTTTAGGAGGGCTTTCTGATGGGTGGTACCTTGACCTGTCATGGTTGATGAGACCCTGTCTGGTTTGCTGCCTCCAAAGTCTGGTGCAAGCGTACAGCAGGTTGGACTTATCTCTGAACTTGGTTTGTGGGCGAGGAACGGAGCTCAACAAGGTCCCTTCTGAGTCTCTGGAAGGAAGGGAAACTCTGCACCACCTATCTTCGACTCACCAAAATACAACTCAAGTTTTATCTAAGCTGTGGGGAAATCCTGTCATTTCTGCTTTCTTGTTTCACTGAAATAGAAAGAAAATCTTCTCAAAACCAAATTTTTATCTTTTTTGGGCAGATAGGGCCAAGTTCTGCCATAATGGGGACTCTGTTTCCAAAATGCATTTTATGTAATCACATGGTGCAACTCCTTGTTTAAAGAGGTAGATGCTATCTATGTGTCAACAGCATGGCTTGCATATATTATAGGCAAGGAGATCTTCCTTTGTGTGGCCTTCTTCCCTCTCTGGGGCTGTAGCATGAGCAGAAATACAGAGCACGAGTACCAGGATTCAGAAAGCAGCATTGCAATCTTACTGTAAAGCACAGACAAAAGTTTTCTTTTCTTTTTTACTCCCCTTTAGGATGAAACATGAGACTATTTTTTGAGCAGTGAAGCAGGATGCCCAATTATGCTCTCCTGGCTTGTTAGTCACTAAGGCTTATGAAATATTGCAGGACTTTAGAAAAGATTTCCTCTCATCCTCTGCTTAAAGAACCCTCTCTATTAAAGCATAAAGCTTCTTGGCTATTATTAAATGTTTCAAAGTGGAATAATTGAGTGAATCAGAAATTGCCATTTTCCCAACAGAGCCCTTTGAGAATTTCTCAAAGAGAGTGTATCTTCTATGAATTGGATGCACTGCCATAAATTTGGTCGTTCACTAATCAGCCCTGTGTATGAACATAAATGTCATAAAACTTACCCTCTATAATGGTTTTTTGCAGGACCACTGCTTCCCTGAGGCCGTAACACCCTAAGACACGAAGGCAATGTGTGTTATACAGTAAATATTTGCTTTGCTTTGTAAAGAAATCTAACCTGCTCAGCGTTTGCATGTCCTTACCCCGCTCACAGCTGTTGATGAGCAGCGCTGCTGCCTCAGCTCTGGGAACAAACAGGTTTGGGCACGCATGGGAATGACATGGTTCGCTCCTGTCTGTTTTGCAAGCCTGAATTGTGGAAGTATCTCCACTTGGCTTGACTGTTATTCTCTGTAGCAAGCCTTATTCTCTCAGGCAGGTTGTTGAAATGTGCTAATAAGCCTCCAAAGAATATAAAATGTGTGCTCCCATGGTTGCACATTTTCTAGTTCAAAAGCTACTTCTCATGGCAGACTCAGGTATAACAATCTGAAGCAATCTGAGATCATTTGCTGTGCTCTTTGCATGTCCACACCCAGAACGCTCATCTCATTTGCTATTGTCTTCTAATAGTAGTGTTGGCTGAGTCCTGGATATTAGAATAAAGATTTGGACTGATGCAGTTTTTTGCTACACATTCATTTTCCTTCCGTAGCAAACCAATGCTAATCACTTCTTCCGAAGCAGAACATTATAAACTAGAACGTGAATCTATATACACAGCACATTGCTCGATAAGGATCTTCTTTTCCAAATAAAGGTAGCTTGACTTCACAGAGTTAGTCTAAGCTATAGCAGCTCCAGTTAGGACCCTGTACGCTATCCATCCATCCATTCCATTTTGCTATGTACCAGCTTCTTTCCATAGGGTGGGTTCTCTAAGTCTTTGGAGGTTCACGGATGTCCTCTGTAATTTTTGTTTCAGGAAAAGGGTTCTTCAGCTACAACACTTCTTTCCCATGCCACGGACATTATCTCCAGCATCAGTGGACACCTGCCAAATTGTTCGTTATCCTTATGATCAGAGCAGCCTGTGTCTCTTAACATTATGCCTCAATAATATACGTGACTTGCTCGAGTGTGTGTTAGCAGGCTCCCTGCCCCAGCTTCCTGCCTGTTCTGAGCCTCTGTTACCTGGGGGGATGTGAAGGAGAGGAGAAGGTGTGGCTGTCCCCAACACACTGCCTTAAGTCCTCTCAAGCCCCAGCTATAAGGTAGTAAATTCAAATTTTGCAAGTGACTTTTTTTCACATTTCTACCATCGTAACTTAATCACAAAATAAGTCCTGTACGTGCTTTCCACTATTACACTCTTGTCTCTACCCAGCAAATGTTGCATATACTTGGCTTTGTAAAGCCCGAGACTTTGTCTTTGAGACATTTTCCCAAATTCCTGAATGGAAAATAGCAAAGTGATTTTAATGACAATATCCTGTATGAAGTGAGCTGAATTCTTTAACACTAGTGCTCGCATTTTTGGAAAAGAAGAATTTCCAATGGGAAATTTCTGAGTTTTTCATAATGATGTTTTCCAGAAATGCGTTGCCCAGCTCAGTTCAAAAACCAAATGTTCGATGAAATCAAAGACACAGTGGGTGTTTGTACTTCTGTGCTTTCACAGGAAAACTTGATGACTTCACTTCTTGTTGTTTTTATAGATCTGCAGTGCTTTATTTTTACAATGTACCTGTGATTTAGGGCCCTTTCTCTGCTTTGGTAGAAAACAAAATTCACGACTTGAGTAAATTGGCAATGTCGTTCTTATTTTGTCACCTATTTGAAAGTGCGAAATAATTTTTGGCAGCGAAAAAATAATGCTTACATATTTCTTACAAAGAAGCATTCAACTTCCTGTATGAACTACTATTTGTTCTTAACCAAATCAGTATCATGCCCTGCTACACTGTGGTCTTCTAAAAACAAGATGTGTTCTCCTTTTCACGGATCAAGATGAAATTACCGACGTTTTAATAACTCTTTGCTCACTTGGAATGTTGTACCAATTGTCATTCATAAATACTGTTCATACAACCCTCTCCGTAATCAGGCAGAACCCAGCAAGTGCATGACAGTTGTGCTCGTCCCGAGAAAGTCCGTCCACGTGAATCCGGTTCATTGGAGCATCCATAAGCACTGACACAAGGCAGGAGCTCACTCAGACAGAACTCAAGAGTTACCAACTTCAGTGGTTACTATCAGGAGTTTTATCTTAACCGTTCCACTTCCGTGGTGTCTCTTCTCCTCCTAATTCCCACACCTTGGTTGCTTTTTATAGTGTTCTTTGAACTGAGTTAGCCTCAGAAGGGGTCAGATCACAACCTCATGTGAATCCCACTTGCTCCTTGAAATGAAATAGAGCTGGACTTACCTGTTCACCATCTGCTTCTTCACTTGTTATACGTGGAGGAGGACTTCTGCCAAACGCATTCAGTGGGGTTTTTTGTTTGATTTTTTTGAATCCCTTATATACCATTAAATATTGATCTGAAAAAAAAAAGCTAAACAAAGGAAAGTGAATTGATTTTAAATGTTGACACAAAACCCGTTCTTTGCTCTGTTAGCAATTCTAAGTGAATAGGAATTATTTATGTGGGGGTCCTAATTTTACCTCTGCAAATGTTCTTCAGAAATGAAGACAGAGAAGGAAAAGTTACCTTACAGGAGTTGAGTGCTGTCTGTAGTATAAATCTCATGTAGTAGTACCTCGTGAGTAAAACAGAGTGAGTATCCAGTGAAAAAACTGCCCTAAGCAGACACGAACTTACCACATGTTTCAGTGAGGAGTGTGAGTGTGTATCAGGGGTCCAATATAAACTCTGTGTATGTGACAGAGTACAGGGCACCAACAGTAGGCAAATAAAGTCGAATTCTTTTCAGGGATGACTCTCTTTCTGTATTTCAGATTATTAATTTATTAATAATTTTATTAAATTATTAATTTATTAATATGGCATCTACAGTTAAGAGTACCTTCCAACTATCTGTAACTTTCAGAGATGTTACTTCATCATGATTTTGCAGTGGCATTATAAAAATGTCTCTCCAGCACTTATAGCATTAGAATACGTGCAGCCTACAGTCAAAGTGCAGTAGCTTGAAAAAGAAGTGTGATGTTTATTAGGTCTAATTGGGCGTAATTTTTAAAAGCTGTTTGACATCTAAGGAGAGATAAATGTTTTCACACTCTTAACGTTCAAACACGGCACACTGTCTTCACACCAATTATGCTGCTGTATTCTATAATGTGACCTTCTCTGTAGTTTTCAAGCATCTCCTTTTTTATTAATTTCCATCCTAGAAATTAAGCAGATACTTAATTTCTTAATACTTAAAGATTTTGTAAAGCATTGGATTTTTCTGCATTTGTTCTATTTTACTATGTGTTGAGTAAGGTACAGGTGGTTTTGGAATGTGCCTTAACATCCTTCTTGAACCTAAAATTCAAATTGCATTCACATCTATGCAGAGTAACACTTCTGAAGAAAAAATTCAGATTTCAAAGCATGTATCCAGTTGAGATTCACTTATTATTCATCGTACAAATTATACTTATGTGCTGGATCATTAAGTCTTAGGTTTTTTTTGTTGCAGAAATGCTTGGAATTTCCTTCTGTATTATAAGGAACCAGCATTTTTGCTTTTGAATGCAAGTAGGAGCTTTCTCCATCAGATTTTCATATCTGATCTAATAATTGTATTTTGATTTCTACATAGTAATGATTCTGTTTAGATTTGTATCTCTTCTAAATAGAACAAAGAATAAGGATGTGATTGTAACATGTTTTACATATGCCATGATTAAGGAAGAAAGAATGACAGTTAAAAATAAACCTCAACAAAGTGGTAATGCAAAATTTTGTAATGAAAATGAGATGATGTTTTAAGTAGTTGAATCTGCATATTAAACCTCTGAGTTTTACTTGTCTTAGTCCCTCAAATAAATATTTTAATTCTCGCTCACAACTAGCGACGTTTAAGAGATATTCCTGTGCTCTCACGTTTTGGCATAACAAACTGCACTGGTTGTTTGGGAATACTGTTTCTTGAATGGTGTTTTCTCAATTGTGTTCTTCACCAATGGCTTTCTCTTTTGGGTGGGCAGGTGAAATGGAACTAGGAAGTGACCGAATGCTGTTGGTGCCTATGGTTGCAGTGGGAAGGGGTTTTTTAGGAAACAGATGGCTGACATGGACATTAGGGGTATAACTCTCTGTGTTATCCACTGAAGTATCTGTTCAAAAGGCAAGGAGAGAAACTAGTTAGATGTCACATTTTCAGTGTAGAACAGCAAGAGGAAATCATGGAAGAAGATGCAGCAATGGATGCAGGAATACCAAAAGGAAAGGCATCACTCTAGTACTAATATTTGTGAAAATGGCAGATTAGGTGGTGGAGCCCATGGAAGAACACAGAGTTCTGCTAGTGAACAGAAAACCTTTTCCTGCTTTAAAGGAGCCCAGCAATTTTCCTTATAAGCCTCTTCTTCAAAACTGAAAATAATGAAAGATTGTAAAGGTTACATTCAGAAAGTAGCAGAAAACAGTTCATTTTTGAGTACATAAAAAAATAATAATGCAATCAGTTTAGGTGCGTAATGGTATGGTAGTGGCTGAGAGGAATCAGGATCAGAAGGAGGAGGGGACAGGGCAAAATGGAGGGAACCAAGGGTGCAAGGAAGAGATAGCAACACTTTTTTGATGGGAAGTGTCCAAATTTCTTAGGGTTACCTGTAGTCTTAGATTTGCCAGTCATGACACCGAGTGTCTTCAACAAACACTAGATGGAAACCTTAACTGTTTTTGAAGAATAAAAACATAGAAGCATGAATCTGTCAACTTGTAGCATCCAACATACTAAGACAAATATCAAATTCGCACAGAGACTGAAGAAACATTTAGGAAAATACGGCACCACTGAACAAAAAAACAGACCCAGGAGCTGAGTGCGGTGGGCAGCGTAACTTGCACGCCCGAACAAGTGATCTCAGAAATACAAGTTAAAAATGGCATAGTTATGAACTGCAGAAAAACTTGAAATTCTGCGTCTTCAGTAAGACCTAACACAGGAAGGATGTTCCCTTGTTTTTTCTTTGTAGGATAGAAATCTTTTGTTCCTCGCAGCAGAAATGTCAGCTTTGTAATAATAAACCACTAACAAACAAATGGGACTTGCCACGGATTCCAAGGGACTGTGAGAAATATTGCCTGTGTAGTCATTTGCTGAAGCCGATATTAAGTGATCCATTTCTACTGCCGGTTTCCAGGTGATGTTTTAATGGTAGCCTGTGACAGCTGCATACTTTAAAGAAGAAAAAAAAGATAATAAAAGCAGTCTTAGTAATGAACACAAAAATATGGAAGTGACTTATTTAGACCACACAAGTATGAAGAACATCTTGGTTAACAGGAACACTAAATAAAGTGGCACCAGTGGGAGTTCTGAAAATGTAAAAAGGATGTTCTTATTGGGTAGCTTGTGGACTAAAACACAATAGTTAATAGTGGCTCTTCCAAACCAAAACTTAATGAGAAAAACTTGTATGAAAGTCTAGAAGGGGTTGTTTTAGGCATGTGTGTGTTTTCACACCCCATTCTCTTCTTAGACGGATGGCTTTCAGTTATTTTTGTATCACAGAAATGCTGTAACAGATATAAATATCAAGTATTTTCCTATTAAAGAAGTCCAGTTGCCAAGAGGCGGCTAGAAAAGGAATGGGAAAGCCCTTAAATAGCTGTTTGATATTCATTTATGCAGCGCTGAAAAACCATACAGAAAGTCTAGGAAAAAAATATTTAGAGTCCCATAAAAATAACTAAGATTTGTTATTACAAGAAAATCATTCCTATATAATGCTTATTCCACACTCCATTTGATACAATTTCAGTACTGTTCTATCTTAGTTTCATTATCTCATGGTTAAAAGGGTTCTCAAGCTAAGCCCAGTAAAAGTTGGGTGTGTCTGTACTTGTCCACAGGTTCAGTAGACTTGAACTTATAAAATTCTCGGGCCATCATGGAAGGATTTAAAAGAATTTATGTTTGGTTTTTTTTTCTCTCTAGCAGTTAGAGAAGCGTCTTATGTCTTGCATCATCTTGTATTAGATAGTATGCTTATTTAACCAACTAGCTTCTGGCCTGGAACAAGGCTGAATAAAAGTAATTTTTAAAAAGTTTTTAACTACGTGCACTGAGAGTGGCTAGAGCCTGGCAGTGGGACAGGGCTGGTCCCCATCTCTGGATGGTGCACAACTTCTTGGCTGGGAGTAATGAGCAGAACACGTGTATCTGTGCCATCCCTCCTGAAGGCCATCAAGGTTGATTCAAGAGTCAAAGGTGTGGAGCGGGATGGCTCCAGCAGAAATCTCTTGTTTGAGGAAAGATGATGTAGCTTTTGCGGGGGACTTGTCGAGGAAGGATTTGGGGGTAAGCAGACTGAAAGGGAATTAATCCCTGAATCCTTGCTTTTGTTGCTCAGTTTTGAGTTTGAGGTTGGTTGATGGTGGGGGTTTTTTTGTTATAATAGACGTTTTTCCAATTTCTTAGTTAATTCATATTACCTTTTCTCTGACCTTGGTTCAAGAATAGCACACGCACCATGGTTACAGGATTATTTTTCCCTGAGGGCCTCTATTAGCCCTCTACCCATTGTCCAAAGATTAGTGTGATTCTCATCTTTGTAGATTCTTTTGTTTATAATGCTCTGTACATTAGAAGTTTTTACTGTGATCTGAAAACTAATTTCAAACATTCAAACCACTCCATTTCCCAATGGTATAGCAGGAAAGAGTAAAAAGAAAACAAAACCAGTACATTGCTGAGGGACCAAGATGCTCTTACCTAACTAGCCAGTAGTCAACCATTAACTCTGTTAATTTTCAGAAAACAAAATCTCTCTCAAGGCTGCAGTTAAAATGTATTCACATATCCAGGTGGCTTATGGGCACTACCATGACCTGTGAATTGAATCAGTCTTGACGTGGAATTCCATTTTTCTTGTTTCCTGGTCTGTATTTGCATCACTTGTGGCAAGGGTGCACTGGCAACGCGCTTCACTTGAAGCCCTCCTTCTTTTTTGTGTGGCATAGCAGTGATCAGCAGTGCTTGAAAACAAGACCAGTATTTGGGGAGTCTGACAGATGTTCACTAGTTTCTGCTTTATATAGACTTTTTCTCCAAAAACAGGTTTTAATCATCTGGGCATCACTGATAGGTTGTCAGTGGGAAAAAAAGAGTTCAACATGAACATGATGAATGAATTTGAAAGTGCATGATGCTGCCTTCGAAGGTTTAGAAGCAGCATTGCCTGGGTAGATTACACTGTGGATACCAGCATTTTACACATTATAGTAATAAATGCAGATGCTCCATCTTTATCTCTGTTACACACTCCGACATCTGCCATAAGTATTATATTTGCTTGCTGAAAAAGGGCTTTTTCCAGCACCCTTAATGGTGCAGAGCTACATTCTGAAATGCCTCTTTTTCCATATTAGCCACATTTATTATTGACGCCGGCAGAACTTTTTTCACATCTACCAATTCAGAGATTTAACATGTTCATCTGCAGCAGATTGTAATTCCCATCACTGCAGGAAAATTGAAGCTCAACATTTGCAGATAGACTCTATTTCACCAAATGTGATGGATGTGGATATAGATTCTTTGTATCCTGAATAGGTTGCAGGTAAAAGCAAGTCTTCTGTCTTGCGCTGAACGTGATGAATGTGGGACTTGAACGCCTGGATATTGAAAACCCACATTGTCTGAACGGACAGGTACGCGCCTCTGATCTCTGCTGCATACCTATCCACACTAGTCATTTTCTTTGCTGCCTGCTGTGTGCCAGATTGCAAGTCTAGTAGAGAGGGAATTCAGTGTGAATCGAAAACCCGGGATTTCTGGGCCACTAATTGAGACAACACGGGAAATATCAAGGAGCATCTGTTACCTACGCTCGCATATTTTAAAGGAAAAAGAGCAGGAGAAGTTTCATCCTTTCATGAGTTTGCTAGCTTTCCGTGTAAGAAATAAATACAACGTGCTTGTTGGTGTTTAGAGGGCATTTCCTTGAAGGGACTGGTTGTTGGTAGCTGCCTCAGAGCCATGCAGGTGACCTGCTCTGCTTTCCCCACTTCTCCGCTGGCCATGTTGAAGGTGAATGGACCATTATTGATTGGTGCTGGTCCAGGAGCTGCTTCAAGTTTCTTACAACTCGGCAGTCTGGAACTGAGTAATTTTCCTTGGAAACCACCAGTATAATTTCTCTCGCAGTGAGAGGAGGCTTGATAACATGAAGCTGCGTGATCTGGTGGACTGAACAAAGGACTACTTTTGTCTCTGACGTGGGCTTCTTTTGGTAGCATTTTCAGAGTCACACAAGCCAAGCCTTTCACGCTGTACAGCCGGAGTCTAAAGAAGCTGGGCACTTGCAATTTCCACTGGAAACAATGAAAGCATAGCAACTCTGAGAAAAGCATGCCAGTTTTAATTTAGGGAAGTAAATAGAGATTATGAGGCTATTTGGGAATAAAAGACCGATCTAGAATCAATATCCGTAGCCTTTGAGAAGGGGCTTTAATTACTGTTAAAATTCAAGATGGAGAAGAAAGATTTGTAAGGACTTACACTATATATTCTTCTCCCGGCCATCCTGAGGGTTTTCACACTGTCCCATGCCAGGTGTCGTGACCCTTTAAAGGTAGAAATGGCCCAAACAGAAGACTAGCATTAGCATGGAGTTGGAATAAGAAAAAAGTAAAAGATAATTGATTCAGAAGAGAAGAGGGAGTTGCAGAAGCTTAGCTGCTCTGAAACAGAATCTCAATTTCATTACGTGGAGTAGATTGCAATTCTCAGTGACACACTTCTGCTTCTTTTCTGACATGAGCTTCTGCAGTCGTTTCTGATAAAATACAAAAAAATTACTTTTAAGGCCCTCAGGGGGTGACGAGGGACTGTTGGGATTTATAGTGTTGATTAATCGAGCATGAACTGTCAGATCTGAAAGGCAGCTGTCCAAAAATGCCAGGAAGATCCCTCTGGCACAGAGAGGGTGAATGCACGTGAGCTGCCTGAAATGTTTATAATAATAATAATAATAATAATAATAATAATAATAGTAATAATGGTGTAAGGGTTAGTGCTGTGTGCAGTGTAGTCCTGTGTTTTAACATGACAGCATTTTTCAAGCTGTTCTCAACAAAGTGTACGATCGGACATCCCCGCAGCAGCACATGGCACTGAGTGGATGCATTTCGTGACGTGTCAGTTGTCTTAACAAGCCTGCTACCTTGTAATTCTTCCTTCTGCCGTTGAAGCAAAGGCCTGGTGAATGGATCCTTGGTGGTGTCCCACCACTTTTCATATAGCTTTTTGAAAGAATTGTTTGGCTTTCAGGAACAGAATATGCTTTCTGAATAGCCCAATTCTGAATTGAAATGTATATACCCCCGTGAGATGGGTTGGAAACATCAGCAGGCGTTTTGCGGAAGTGCAGCGAAAGACTCAGTGCACCAGGCAAGTGCACAGGCATAAGAAGTGCCAAGGAATAACTCTTTCTGTACTCCTCAAATTTATGAACTCTGGTGTTAGTCAGATTTGTGCTGTGCATGTGCAAAAGGATAAAACTCTGCTGAGCTTTCCTTAATTATTGATCTCATAATTTTTCCGTGAACAATGAGATAACACAGGATGTTTTCCTATTGATTTCATCACTAGAAGTGTGGTCGTGTAGTAAGCGTCATACTTGTGGTATTCAATGTAAACTTCAGAGCTGCGGATTTAACAGGTCCTGCCAAGCTAAAAAGAGACTTTGGGGCCTGAAAAGACTACGGGTTAAATACACATCCCTTTCCTTGATGGGTGAAACAGGTATGTAGGTACGTTTAGCTTAACATAAACATTGGAACTAACCTAAATATTTATTAACTCTTAAAAAAACAAACCCAAACCTAAACACCTCCCCCCTTTCCTCTCACCATCAGCCTTCTCTAGGTTCAGGGGGGACAAACCTATTCAGGAAAGGAATTTCTCTTGGAAATGTAGCATGGATTCATGCTGTGAGAAATGAAGGGTGGGGTTTTTTTCTTTCTACAAAGAAAAAAGTAATATAAACACAGGAGTATTTTTGCTTTTCAAAACCAATCAATAAAAATTGATTTTGCATACAGCGTATATTTGTTTTAACAGCTTAAGCTGTGTGTATAAGGAGCACATGCAATTGGTAGTAACTGGGATGCAGTAGATCTGGGGTACTGTATTTGATAAAAGTACTTCAGTTTCAATGTGCCCTTATTCAGACCAAAACTATAAAAAAAAAAATCCCAAACCGAAAATATCTTACTTTTTGACAGGCTTATGGATCAGAAAAGAGAGAAGTAGAATCTCTTAAAATTTCCAGTAGTCTAAATACAGTTCACTTTCTCTTTGCTCCTGAATCTTTCCAGCTGTTTTATGACAGCCATCGCAGTCTGTGCCTTATGCCCACGTACAGTTTGATAAGAGGGAAAATTACACAACTGGAGAAGATTAATTTTGCCTTGATTGACCTTGGACTTTTAATTGCAGGTTAGTGAAGAAACACTCCTTTGAAGTGCAAAAGCAGTCACCGCGTTTAAAAACTTGGGCTGCACATGTGGAGAAACAATCTCTTGGCTATTTTTCCTTGAAAAAGTTGATCTGTAAATGATAATCAAAGAGCAAGCTATTCAAGAGTTTTTTTCTCCTCTTGGTCTTTTAAATACTTTCTATTCTTATTCTGCATTCCTTATGCTGCGCTTTGGCATTTGGAGATGAATGCCATCTCTTGTGGCGACAATAAGGGCAATTCAGTGCCCTTCTGTAGGACATTAGGCTGTATGTCCTGCTACACGTAAGGGATTAATTAAATAGCTGTGAATAGCATATTTGAGACAGAAAGGTCACTGTCAGCACTTTGTGTGCTTATGCTAACCAGTTATGTTAGGAGAATAAAATGATGCATTAAGCATCATTAAACGTGAATTTGAGATGCTTCAAAGTAGAACCAGTTCATGTCAATTAATTGACTCGATGGTGGTTTGTGTAAATGGTTCGCTTCAGACTTTGTTAATGACAAGAGTGTTTTCGTATTTTTGACAAGGTGTTTATTTTCTTAGCAGCCTGATTAGTCTTCTTGTCAGGTGGCCATCTTTTGGTAGCAAAATGGTATTTATAACTACTTTATATCTGTCTAAATTATCAACCTGTATCCACGTTAAAAAAGGAAATACATATCTTTGGAAAAACAGCATGTCTAAAATCCCTTTTGGAAGAAGGTCTTCTCCCACTTGGTACCATTTTGTAATGTAAAGATGAACGTAAAATAGAGGCAAAGAGAAGAGAGAGATGGGTAAAAAGTACTATTTGCTCCGTGCCGATGGGGAAGTCGACCTCTCCTGCCCGCTCTGCCCCACTGCTGTGACTTCTTCTGGGGCATGTCACCTGCTTACTAGCCTTAGGTCATGAGGTTAAGTAACCGAGGGTCTCCACCAAGAAGGGAAAGACAATCTTCTTCATGGCCCTGTGTGCACCAGGCTTCTTCTGTATGTGCCCTTTGATATGTGCTCTGTGATGCCAGTGTGAAGCTGCAGTTACCAGCGTAGGTTCTTCTGTACATCTTTATGGGCTGCAAATTGCAACCCCTCTTGGACACCAGCTCCGTGTTACAAACTGGATGCTTTCTTTTTGGTTATTATGGATGTAAATTGAATAGCACTATTCTAGGTGCTGTAAGAACGGATAATAAATGGCAGTCTTTGTCAGAAAGAGTTATCAGCCCAGATTGTTTTGTGGGTAAGTGATGAGGCAATAGGCTGCTAATGCACCAATTGTTCAGGCACATGGGAAATATTTAAGTACCGCTGTCATGATGTTTTTCTATGCTCAATTTACTGGTACTATTATGTCATACTAGTGAGTTCAGCACCAGCCCCTCTTATATTGCTCTGTATTTATAATAACTATGACAATTTCGTTAGCGTGCCTTTCTTTGAAATGATTTCATATTTATAGCATATTCTTTTGGTTTTTTCTAAAAAAAACAGTGACGAGAGCAGAAATCCTATCGGTTGTTGGGAAAGTTGTTTGCCTCGGTTTTTAATATGTGCAGATGAAGATATTTATTACGTGTATTCAGCTGGCTTTTTCTCACAACGAGGTTATCACTTCAGGACTGTAGGGGAAGGCTTTAATTGCGTTCATGCTGTTTGGTGGAGGGTTGGCTAGGATAGCCTCTAAGGATTAAAACTGTTTACTGGGTATGAAAGAATCATTTGGCAATCTGCCAGAGCACTCTTGTTGCAAGGGGAGGTTTTCCTGTCAAGCTGAAGAACCACTCAGATAACAGGCTTTCTGCGCAGCTATCTTAGGTGCATGAAGTCATTAGCTTAGGACACCTGTATCTCCAAACACTTGGGTTACCTGCTCTGCATCAGATACTTGTGCTGACGTATTAAACGTTTGTATTTCAATCCTTGAAGCCGTGTTAACATTCTTTCTTATCATATTACAAATACATCATGAGAGATTATTTTGGACTTTCTTTTCATGGTTTTCCTCTTCAATTGATAAATGAGTCTCTTGACAAGAACAGTTCATTTGGTGCATGGTAACTGGTAGCTCTTATTGGTTGTAAAACAGAAGCCACATACATAGAGCTGTTCTTCATCTTCTGGAACTTCATGGGTTACCCAAAAGTATAATTTCAATCAAAATACATCCATAATGCATGCAGAAAGTGCCACAAAAGATGCATTCATCTTTTTTTGTGCAAGGGAGAGCAAAGATAGGAAAGGAAAAAATAAAGAGAACAACAAATTGATGTATATAATTAAATAAATGCTAAATAAATAAGACAATGGCTATCATTTGGGGTTTATGTCTGTTTTGTTTTCAGTACAAGAGAGGAAAATACATCCCCTACTCATGCAATGGGAGGTGATATTGATAGTTTTAAAACTTTAAATACTTTTCTAGCAGATGAAGACAGCTTTTAATATTAGTGATGAACTTTACTTAATAAATCTGAACTGGTTTTGTTGAATGCTGCCGATAGACAAGTAAGTTAAACCTTTGTATGTAGAAACTTGCTCTTATAGGAAGGTTCTGCCACGGTGCAAAGTCAGGCTCTTGCATTGCCAGCAGAATACTGGAAAAATATTATTTTGTGTATGAGTTTATGCTGCGTCTTTGATGCACCATGTAAAATTAACTTTTATCTCTAGACAAGATCTGAAATGTTTCCAACAGCTCACTTAAAAGGGTGGGGAAAAAGAACAGTGTGTTAACTAAGAAGATGACACATTGCCTGAGGCAGTCTGCTTTTCTCCTGGCTCTAGGAGGAATTTGCTGTCTCCTAAAGGTCTGATTCTTTATAAGTGGGTTTTTGTTTTGTTTTGTTTTTTCTTCTTCTTTTTAAACAATATGTAGCTGTGATCTTCTCTGATACTTTATAAGTGCCAGTTGCCAAAACAAAACTAGAATAAAAATAGCCCATATTTCTGGGTAAGGTGAATCATCTGCTAGCCTGCCTCGTCTTCGGTTTAAGTACAGTGTTTGATCCGCGTAGCTCTGGGGACCGTTCTGATCCTGAAACAACTGGAATCCATACGAGAAAATTGCTCTGGCTTTACAACACGGGAGGTGATGTGTCTCACAAATGCTTTTCATTGAGAAAATGATAATCGAATAAAGTTTCAGTAGCACTCGAGTGGTTAAGCTCTCATGTGTCGGACAGAAGGAATCCTCACAGCTGTCTGCCCCAAACAAAGGGATCCTTCTCCCAGTTTGCGTAGGGCCACGTTCTACCACAGGTCTCAGCTTTACAAGTGTATTTATGGACAGTGAAATGTAGTCTCCTTCATGATGCTTGAAGGATAGGGAATGGCAAAAAGTCCTAATCTGGTAACAAAGAAGTTTTTCACTGAAGAAGTGAGCACGTTTCGAATCTCGTGTGACTTCCTGTGCCGTGTGCCTCTCTGTTTAAAAGGTAGTCCTCAGGACTTTCATTTCAGAACGTGCAGCTAATCAGAACCCTGATGCTCTTCTGAGAATCGCCATGGGAATGTCTACAAATAATAACCATTTCTGCACAAATTAAAATATAAATGAACTTGTACATAAACACTGTCGTCAGCTTTAATGTTGAAAATGCTCCTGAGCTTTAATGTGTTTTTCTGTCCACTCAGATATTCTGCCCTGATTCATTCTCAGATGTAATAATGGGCCTCAGTGTCTGTTTTGTCCCCACGTAGAAACCAGTACAAAGCCCACAAAAGTCTTACCAAGTTGTGAAATTTGGGTCTGATATCCATCTTATTTTACTGGTTTTTAGTGAGGATTATTGGGAGCGAAATTCACTTTGTTTCATGCCACAGAAAAACATTTTAATTAGGAATTTTGTGTTGTTTTTCTCAGCTTAGTCTTTCATGGCACATTCCCATGACGTGAGCCTAAGGTTGGAAGAGTGTGGGAATAGGTCCATGTGCCACATCCTGATGTCTCCAAAGGTTACATAGCTGGAATAGATGTATGAGGCAGGCCAGCAAAGACGGGCACATCTATGATCACAAATTGTACGTGTCACTTATGTATGGAAAAAATAAAATAATCTAGTGATAATGTGAGGAGAGCCGGAAAAGAGTAGGAAGATGGGGAAGTATAAGAAGTATCAGAATAGGAGTACCTGTACTGTGTCTTCCCTGCGCTTCTGCAGCCCTTAAGTCTGACACTTGAAAGTTCTCTTTGCTTTCTGACGTGGTACAATGAGCCATCTCTACATCTCTGCTACACTCTACTTGCAGCCCACTGTGGCTGCTTTAGCACTCCTCCTTTGGCCATATGCTTGTCTAATGAGCTTGTTTTAAAATAGGATATTATTATTTTTATAGTCATTATAGAAGCCACAATGTTACAGACTTCCATGAATTTCTTTACAATTTGGAAGTTTTTATTTAATATTTTAATTCCAAATGACAGGACTGCCAGCTTATGAGGTTATGAAATCTCAAGTGCACCCAGAACTTCATAATTCCTGTGCAGAATATGCAAGATTACACTTGCAGCCAAGTTATTGTACGAAGGCACAATCTTAGTGTCATGAGTTAGGTCTTAGAAGGTGAAAGCAGAAACGTTGGCATACCTTAACTCAGTATTCAGGACCAACTGATGACAAATACTACTGGCTTTGGAAATGTCTTCCTCTTCCAGTGATGCTTCTCATCATGGTTGAATGTCTTCTCACTGTGTGAAAGGTTTCCTGGTCCATCCGTTCCAAAACAGCAATAAGAATGCATAAAATCAGGGAAAATAATTGCTTCTATCACCTCATTAAGATTTTGTATTAATTTGACTAGCTAGAAATACTTGTTTATCACAAAAGCATTGTTTTTAACTTTGAAGTGTATTTTGCAGATATTTAACCATGCATTCTTTTTGGGCAAAAAGGGACCACCACCATTTTTTAACCAGTGTTTTGAAGGAGACCATTTTCATTGCACATTCTGTTGATCCGAATATTTGTGCTTTGTAACATAAAAAATGAAAACATTTCAGTGTATGCCTTTTTTTTAGAAATTATCTGTTGTATGAGATGATTAAACCAATGAATGGGCCAACTTGTGAACCTCTGACTTGGTGGTTAAGCATCATATATGTTCAGCATATAGACCCTGGACTTTTTCAAGTGACTGTGGAGCGCTCACTTGCTTAGGTGACGTATAGCTTAGGATCTCAGAGGGAGTTCTGTTTGTTGTATCTCTGTGAACCAAAAGGCCATTAACTGGCAGAGAGGGTCAAAGGGTTAATGGAAGAAATAGTCTTTGCTTGCCATTATCTTACAACAATGTTCTGCGGGAACTGGGGAAAGATAGCACTTGCTCCCCTGTTTCTGTAGGTGGTTCTAAAAAGGTGACCTCACTGTTCTGTGACTAAATACAAGATTAAATGCAAATACGGAGGCCAACAGAAATGAACTTGCTCAAACTGCTAGTGGAGAGCCACGCTCCGTTAAAGGACCACTTTGGTAGCATCAGGTCACATTCTTCTTAGATGACTAAAGGTCATAGAGATTGTATTGCTTAATTGCCGAACTTTCTCTTGGTACGCGCTGTTGTCCTTTCATGTACTCCAGGAGAAGAGCACTTACTTTCCCTGAGGCTTGGGTACATGAAAACTTCAGCTTAGTATCATATCAGTGTTACACTGACCAACTACATAATTGTCCAGAGTGTTTAAAAGTGCTTGATAAATACTTGAAAGCGTTAAAACCAAAATGTGCGGCTTTCTCCAAGATACACACATGGTTCTTTGAATGGAATACGTCCATCTTGCCTCTGTGAAGGATTTCTGTTCAGAAATCCCATGAAGCTGTTTTACATGTTATAAATTCTTCTATTAACTATTAATGGTTCTTACAACCCCAGTTTTGATGGTCTTTTGGAAAAGTAGAAACAAACATAAAGGTAGTCCATGATATGTTGTATAAAAAGGACACTCACTGATAGAGCGGAACATAAATAAGTAAGATGATACTATAACAGAAAATTGGAGAAGATGCTACGTAAGAAAGATCAGATTCCTTTTTGACATCCACTTTTTGAATTTGGTAGCAATTCTAGACACCCTACACAGGTGTGAGAGAGAATGATAGAGGTGTCAAAAGCCAAAAAGAATAAGGGAAGAGTCCAGACTGAAAGTTTAAAGAGATGAGATCCTGATGGTTTGGGGTTTTTTTTTTTCCTTCTTTAGTTTTAGGCTTGCTAATCAGATTGAGCTTGTGAAAGCCAATGTGAATTGAGTTATTAGCCACACGAGAGAGACTCAGTGTGGATGTGAAAACTTGAATTGATGCATGAATGAAGTTAAAGTTTATTGGGCCAAAGGACACCAAGTAGCACTTTTAATGGAATTTTTAATACTGTGCTAAACATCGAGATAGTCTTAATAGTTTGGCTTCTGAACTGCATTTCCTACATTTGTTGCTGTATTATTTTAAAGCTGGTTTAGACTCAGTTTGGAGTAAATTAACTGAATGTGACTTCCAATTAGAATGCATATTCAAAAATGGATGATAACGCAGTGGTTAAAGCTATATATATGAATGTATGCATATGTAGAGAGCCTTTGTCTGAAGTACATTACCAAGAGGAGTCTAAAAGAGGACTGTATGCTTTGGGTTTTTTGAGGCTACACCAGGTTGGAGTCATCACTGACGATGTCGTTCACAAAGCTGTATTCCAAGCTGACTGAAGTGCAAGTATCCTTTTGCTACTTCTGGCTACAAATACTTCATGTGGATCAGTCTGTGAGGGGTCATAGGGCACGGAGAGGCTGCTGGGCAGGTAACAAACCAAATACCAGTGTTATGCCCAAGGCATTAACTATTAGGGCCGACTGTGTGGTTGTGTTGTTCGTCCCCAGACTATGCGATTTTGAAGTTAGCTGGAGGTTGTTGACAGTGTCAGTTACTGCCGCCACTTATTTCACTGATTCTGACAAGAGAACTGGGTTTGGTTAAAACCAAGGGGAGAAGAATTGCTCTTGTCTTTATTATCCCAGCTGGCTCTAGCCTTTTTCCCTTTGCCTTCAGTAATTTCAGGTCATAGAGTAGTTCAGTTTCCCATTTATTTTTTTCATCTCCATTATATTCGATCCATTAATAAACCCTCTTGTTTGTAAAAGCCCCTCTGTGGAAAATATTTGGCAAAATTATGCTTTCGTCTTTGTCACCTGTCAGTTTTTCTTTCAGTTTCTCTCCAAATTACACCGTTTCTTTTCCAGTGCATCACTTTCCATATAATTCAACACTCCAGTTCTTAAAATTGCAAGTGCCGTGGCTATTTTATTCCTGCACAACGAATATGGTGATTAAAGGGACATGCCACACATGTTAAACTTACACTAAGCACAGAACACACTCTGGGGAAAAGCGTTAGACTATTCCCAATTGCAACTGAGAGAAGACTATACTTGTAAAATTTAAACAGTTGTTGAAAACTCTGCCTTCAGTTTGACCCTTATCATGTGGTTTCTTACTTCACTGCACTAAACTGAGGTTTGTGATGAGCCCTGTTAAACCATTGTGCATGTTTAAAAAGGTGCTGCAACCGCTTTCTTTTTGGTTTGCTGCTGTTGTTGTGTTGTTGTTTTATTTACAATGGAATGCTAGTCTTTTTCTTTCACTATTTTGATTCATAATGCTGCTTTTGACAGGAAATTACATACAGCTTGTGAATAAAAGCATGCAACTTCTAGTAACTGTTCAGTTTAATTGTAGAAGGGAAAACAGACTTGAGGGTTTTTTGTCACATTCACATCCATGAGTTGCTTCTTGCTAGCACTTAATAAGCAATTAACTCCCTGTTAGTCGTTGCAAGGGAAAAACATAATTTCATGTTGCTGTGTTGGTGATTTCATAAATAAAATACACACCAACTCATTCTTGACTTTTAAAGATTTTAAGCTTTTCTTCCATTTGTCTGTAAAAGATCCTTTCTTATTTATTTTGGCTTCTGTGATCTTAAGCCAGCAGAATGTCTTTTTTTAAGGCTGGAGGTTAATTGGACAAAGCATTTCTTCATTCACATTTCAAAGTCTTCTATCTGAGTTTTCACTTCGTGGAGAGTCTTTGAACTTCCTGTTGAAATGTCAGATCTCTTAAAAGACTTCATTCAGGAAACCCAAATTTTTGTTGCCCTACTTCAGGGGCTGGGGCAATAAATGATTTTTAGGCTTGTCGCTGAAAACGGTGCAGCCAGTTCTACCTACTTCAATTATACTGGCCACAAGCCTCCAATAACTTGCCTTCTTGTTCATAAGAGAGCAGGTGACCTTTTTGACTGATGCATAAATGAAGGAACAACACACATGAAGTCATTCAGAAGTATTTGTGTGTGGCCACCAAAGAGCACCTTTCTTGGGCAAGTGAGAAAGAGAACTGGGGATTGTAAAAGCCAGGGCTGAGGCAGCTGCTGGGAATTTCCGTCAGTGAGGTAGATCACAGCGTTGTGCTTTTGTAGCCCTATAAAGACTTACTGGGGGAGTCGTGGCTCCTGGAGGATTAGCCGTAGCCTACAACATGCGCTTGGATGTTGGTACCTGTCAGCAGCCTTGGAAGAGGGGCAAAGGACACGACAGAGCACCCTGTTAGTTTTCTGTGGCAAGAAGAAAATTATATCCCATAACATGCTGTTGAGGGGATTGCCACATTAGGCAGGGGTGGAGGAAATTTTGTTTGTTTGTTTGTTTGTTTTTTTAAATGCACTGCTCTTTAAATGATGAAATGGAATTTTTAAGCCCTCAGGAAATTCAGAATGAATGTTTACCATGTTATGTATTTTTAGAAGTCTACCTAATGAATAAACTCTTTCACACAGAGTTGTCAGTTGTTCTTGTAGGAGAATCATATGTTTTGGAAATAAGTTTTTATTGCCCTTAATATTTTTAGTCTCTGTCGCAGGCTAAATCACAAATATTTTGTAGATGCTGTGTTTTGTAGTTGTGAAAGCATCTGACAGGATAACTACTAATAGTGATGCACTTCTCTAATCTGTGTTTTCTGACATGGATCTTTTATCTTGTCCATGAAATGGATTTTTTTCTTATTATCTGGTATGCTTTTTTGCCGTACATCTTTGGCACCCAATAACCCATGGAGAATTTCGTTTAAGACAAAAGAGTGAGTCCAGCAGAAAATAAGTGGAGCCTTCTCCTGTGTGAGTTGTAATTGAGGTTATGGCTCGGCATATTGCCTTTGGCAGAGTTCTATTACGGAGAAACTGAAACCATGATTTTGAGGCTGCTGCAGTGTAAGCAAAATGAATTAATTATTAGCAACATAGGAAGAATTGGAGGAAAAGAGAACGGCTTCTTGAGTGAAATACGATGTATTGACTTTTGGAAAAAGAGAGGAGCAGAGCAAACAACTTAGTAATGAATAATCCACTTTCACGTAACTGATGACTTCTCTGCAGATCTGCAAGAGTTTTTCTGCTGGTTAGGTTGCCTCTCCAAAGTCTATCGAATGTTTCTTAGAAAACTTAATTTTGCTACGTAACTCTTTGGTTTTAACTGTGACTCTGATGAGGGCCTTGTGAGATAGGAAGCCACTAATACTGGTGTCTGTTAGTTGGTTTTAAATGTATTTTTAAATTAATTGCAACAGCTCTCACCTCAAAAAAAGAAAAAAAGTGGGGGTGTGGGAAAAGAAGCAAAAGGAGTTTTTTTGATAAATTAGAGGAAAATATTGGTTTGATTAAGAGAGTATTTTAAGTTAATTATTTAAAGGACATGGAATATTCTGTTGATGTAAATATTTACAGCTATGTGCCTCAATCATTTGCTGAATCAAGTCTTTCACAGGGGCACACAATACTTTAATTCTGATTTTTTTTCTTATTATCTGCTTTGAAAGAACGGTTGTTTACAATCTTGGATGGGCTCTGTGTGAGTTAAGGTCGTACAGAAAAGTAACCAATCTGTGTTTGGATTTTGCTACATCTGCTGATGTAACTTTATACCTTACGAGCTGTCCTGTGGAGATGGCAAGGAGAACGTGGATAACAGGGACTATTTGACATGTCTGATAGGTGGCAAACCCCGCCTTTTCACATTTTGCACTTCATTACTTTGTTTACCTTTTCTTTGTTTTTACAGTTTTATTTTTACAATTGCTCATTGAGCTCCATTATTTTGATCAGACATCCGTGAAGTCATTATTGGTTATTTTCTGAGGGTCGAGGAATGCTGCGAGTCTGCCTACACTGGCAAAAAGTGATGGTTTTTATCTCCTTTGAGTATCCTCACATCTCATCCATCTCAAGGTTCCCAAATGTTCAGTTCTGGTAGTAGGAAGATGCTCTGTGAGTATCAAAGGTGGATCTGATCAGTCCAGTCTCTCTTTGACAGGCAGGTGGATCTGCTCTCATACAGTGTTATTCTTCAGCAGTCCACATAATTGGTGCTTAAAGGTAAGCCCGGTGCCTCTGCACTTAGTGTGTTTATAATGTGAGAAAGATCTTGCAAGCATACAACTCGGTCACAGATTTACATGGTGCTTTTAAGAGCTGGCAGTACCAGCCTTATCTCCTTGTTTTGCTCATTTAAGTATTTTTTAAAGAAAAGAGGGATGTATCTTTGCAACTCTCATTCCTATACAGCTGTAGTATATTGTAAGAAAATCTACGTTTGTCAGAAAATAGGAGAGGGCAGGTGTTATAGAATCCTTGATATGTCAAATACAACTATCTGTGGTGGTATGAAATTTAAGTAACTGTTAGTAAAATAATTAAGATCTATGCTAGAACAGCTAAGAGGAAAACTTTGAAACTTTAAGAAAAACTTTTTAACTTCTTGTCCTGAAGTCAAGGCTTAAAAAACAAAAACAAACAAACAAAAGAAACCCACAAAAAACCAAACCCGCGCAATTTCTCTGTGAGGTCAGAATATGATTTTTGTTGAGAGTCAGTTGGACTTTCAACTGGCGCACTTGAAAAAGATGTCTTTAAAATTTACGTGGTCTGTAATGGAATGGTGTAGCTGTTGTAAGTGCATGTACTAGTACATTGAAGTTGGGTTCAGACTTAAGTTGTTAGAATGACCGAAGAAGTGGGAGAACAATGATCTCTCACGTTCTTCCACCAATTTGTTTTTTAATATGCTTGATATTCTTATAACAGACTCAGGCTTACCTTTCTTTTCATGGTGCTAACACCCTGAATTGAAAATTATGGCATAGCTCAAGGATGAGATGGATTGAAGTGCTTTTTATTATTGACTGTTCCCAAGCAAAATGTTTTAAGCAAACTGGGTAATGGAGGTAAATTACATTATATGGGTGCTGGCCTTGAAGTGATCTTTCTATTATGCCTTCTGATAAAACCAAATTGCATTTGAGTTGTGTAAAATGATAAAACAAATGAATAACTGCAGTGTGTAAACAAGAAAAAAAAGTGAGTTTTGACCGGTTAAATAAATAAATAAGAAGATCCACAAAGTTTAATTTTTACTTTAAGATATTTGATAGAGGATATCCAGTCCACTGGGAGGCTAGTAAAAGAAACCAACTTTTAATTTTGAAGGAGTCTAAAGAGCTGACAGATAAAAGTGACAGCTCAACAGAAGCGTGTAGTCTTTTTTTGTCAAAGTTCTTGTGTCACAATTTTGGAATTGCAGTTTAAAGGTTGAAGGCCCCCACAACCATCTACACGTTTTACCAGGTTTAAAAAAAAGAAAATCATTGCTGGTTGTACTGGATGGGTACTGAAGATTTGTTGACCCCTGTGTCGTATCAGGGGCCAGTGAGAATATTCCCAAATCTCCGAATATTGTCCCATTTTCCAGGTATTTAGAACAGAGATTTCCTCAGCCAATGGTAGTGTTGGGGTTTTTTTAGTAACTCTTACAAGATTTTAGTTTCCTGAATGTCTCTTATAGCTTTTGACCTCGAATAATGCTTCACATCAGCAGCATTCTACTACATCTTTTCACTGCTTTATTGCATGTTTCATTAAGAACCGTGTCCCCTTGTTTTTCTCCTGTGTGGGTTTTTCCCAACCTCCCTGCTGCCCGCTCCGTTTGACTCTGGCTCTGGCATGTGAAGAGGCGATGAACAGCTGCTACTTCATCACTTTCTCCAGGCCACTCAAGTTACTCTGAATCTTCATCACAATGTTTTACAGCCATAGTTATTATAGTTGATATTTTAAAATATTTTATGTTAATTAATGAAAGAGTGTGGGGGTTTTTTTGTGTACTTAATGGTTTCTGTGTACTGGTTAGAGCTACGTGCTGAGTTCCTGCAGCTCTTAGTGAGGTTTGAAGGAAAACCGACTGGAGTTCTCTGTTATGAGAAGAGGGTGGTGTCATGTGTTCATATAAACACAGGTAGTTACTAGATTGCCGAAGGGGTGTGTAGAGCTGTATTTTCTTTGTTTTGCTTTGTGTTTTTTTACAATTCCAAGGTAATACCTTTGATCTGCTCTCGTGGTTGATGTTGCAGCCAGGAAGCAGCCGGCGTGCTGTTCTCCAGGGCGAGCTTTACCTGTGCAGTTCTTGGGAGAGAGGTCCATCATCTACACAGCAAGCACCCTTTTTTTCTGAATGCAGTGCTGGTGCTTACGTGGTCAGATAACTCATTTTTCAAAGGGCTGGATACTGTAACTTGTTTCCATCTACTTTACATCATGCAGGTTTGGCTTTACATTTGCCTTAATGTAATTTGCTTCACATTTGCCTTAATGTGTTGGCTGTAGCAGAGGTGGGCGTCCCTCTTCATATAATCAGGGTGTATCTCCTGGAGTAGCAGTAAATAGTTGATATTTACAGTTGATAGTTCCATGCCCTGTGGGATGGGGGAGTTCTGAGGAAGGACAGACCTACTGAAACCTCCATTGCTGGATAAGCTGTCATTTCTTGCTGGTATTGAATAACTTGCACAAAGAACCTGCCTCAATAAATTGCATGAGTAGTCATAGCAGAGAGGTTAGTGCCACAGGAGTGCCGCTTTCTGAGCTGTACACTTCATCCGTGTACTGCCCGGCGTGTTTAGACAGTGTGGATACACCCTTCACAGCCTTCTCAGAGCGCCTCTCACCTGTAGGTGACTCCAGCTGGCTGGTTTCGTGAGGAAAAGAAACATGCAATAAGATAGGATAAAGCAGTGGTTTTCATAAAATCTTCATCATGGATGATGGGGATTTATTTAAGGATGGCAGGCAAAACAAGAAAGGGAAAATAAAAACACTGAGAAAAGAGAATGCTAGTCTACGGTTCATGAAACAGACCTCAGAAGTTCTCGTGGTTGTCTTCCTCATCCTGTGATACTTCTCGTCATAAGAGACTGCCCCTGATAAGGATACGGTGTGTTATTTCATAGATAAACTTTTTTTCAAAATTACCACTAAATATCTTTAAGATTTAAAAAAATAATGTGAATGTGATTGATAAAGTGACATGGCCCCAGTTCAGCAAAGCACTTAAACATGGGCTGAAGAGCCCTGGTGAACAACTGGCTGATACAGAACGTTCTCTAGTGGTCTGATTTAAAAATCCATTTTCTCTTTTGCTGGTGTCCCACTTCCCTGCAAGTTGCCATCTCTTAATTCTAATGTTCCCTTGCCTTCAATAGAACATTGTAGCATTAGAAGAACTGGTGTTTGGGCTGGCTTTGTGGGGTACGATTGGGAAGAATTTAGTGTCACTGAGCTGCAGCTCTGTGCCCTTCCCTTCTCAGTGTGCTTGTGCTTAGCAGTTAGAACATCGGTCATTGGGCCCCAAGGATACACATATTTACTCTGTGAATTTTGGGACACCCACATTGTTAGAGCACAGTTGGTCTTTACCACCTAGGTAGAACATGCTGCATTCAGCAAGGCTTTTGAGCTCGCTCTGACTTGGATTTTAGGATGTCATGCCTTGGTGACCAGATGGAGAGGATCTTCATTTGCCTTTCACAGTGAATTTATGGCCCTCAGCCAAATTAAGTTCACATACTCTCCTGATGCAATATGTGCATGGGCGTGGAAGCACAGATAGAAGTTCTGGCTTTCCTGTAATGGGATAATGGAAAGTCTGTAGGGAACGGGACAATAATTTCCCCATTATGAATGGGCCTAGGAAATGAGTTTTCAGTTTCACTAATATAAATCTTCTCTATGCCCACTCAATTTACTATCCACTATGCCTCTGGGTCTGCACTAAGAAGTGCTTCTGCACTTGTCGGGACTGATTAAGATTCATATAAATAGATGCTTTCTATATGAAATGTATTTTGGCACTGTATTGACATTGGAATATATTACTCTCTTAGCCTTTAACAGTTGAACAAATTTAAATAAAATGATGGTTCATTTTTACAAGGTGATAAAATGAACATAATTGGGTTAATATCTTAATCTGGCAGCCTGGAATTAGATTACACATACCTGTATGCACAAAATTTGATTAGAGAAAATCAGATTTTCCATTCCACTCGCTCCTTTTGTGACCTTTGGATATTCCATCTCATTGCCTAGAAGGAGCCAGTTCACACTAGCCAGTCCAAATCTGGTGGTGTCACTCATTCCTCCCCTCAATTGCTTTTTGTCCGTACTGTTTTTTTACTCTGAGAGAACATTTGTTTTCCCTTAATTTTGCTAAATAAATTTCCTGCAGAAATGGCAGTAACATGAAGAAGGTTTTAGTACTGCTTTGGCAGGTGGCTCTCACAATATTTCCTGGCAGAAAAAACTAAAATTGACTGAGATTAATTTTGGGATACTAGCAGTGGTTAGTTTGGCTTCCTAGTATTTGCTGCGTGGACTTATTTTGCTCATCAGTTTTTGCTTTTCTTCTTAAAAAAAAATCAGTTTTCTGTCACGAAGAACACCGCAGCAGGGTTGCTTGCAAAAGGTTGTCCAGTCAGTGAGGGGTCAAGCAACTTCTATCACCAGGGCTTTAGGAACAGAACAGAAAGTGCCAGAACCTACTCTTAGACATACTACAGTTACTAGCACTGCTTCCTTGTGTGGCTAGAAGCTGCAGCGACATCACAAACAGGTGCAGTAACAGAAAATAAATGTGATAACAAAGCACAGCCCTTTGAGTGTTGTGCATGGATTCATAAGCAATGGTCATTCTCCAGGTATTTGAAATCACTAATCGTTGCTAATCTGCATATTACTCGTTTTTTAATCTGGGGTAGGATAGGATTTAGATAAGATACTTTCTAGTATCCAGGTTCCACAATAAATACTAGATTGTTGGTTGACTAGAAAAAAGATACGTAACCTGGCTTGCTGTGTTTTGTCAGAGCCTCATCCCTGCTCTGTAGACACTCTTCCTGAGGGCAGCCATTGGGCCAGGTCCAAGAGCGAACGTTTTCAGTGCCTCCCTTGACCTCTGTTTGCCACTGCAAGATCAAATGGTGAGGAGCAGCGAGTTGCCAGCTGAGAGCAGCAGTTTGGTCCCCGCGTGTTAGTCACAGAGCTGGGATCTCATCTTCCCTTTCAGACATGAAGTCACACTATTCTAATAAGACGTATTTGAGTTACATTTCAGTCTGAGCAGACAGTCATGGCATGAGCAAATTATTGTCCTCTAGCTTCATCACAGTGGATCTGAATCACAGGCAGTCTGATAGAGACATGAGGTATGGGCTTTCAAAAGAATAAAGTCTTATGAAAGGAAGGGTGCATAAAGAGGCATTTTAAAAGACTTCCAGACCTTCTCCACAAAAATCCAAGAGTCTGGTTCCTCCCAGGGAAAATGGGGTTTTCTCCACCGATTGTATTTTGTTCGCTACAGAGCTCTGCCTACGCTGCGTCCACCTAGATCTTATACACACTCTCACATGCTTTACTGTCCAATTCCTCATTATTCTAATAGTTTACTCTGATTTTGACAGATTCGGTGTCTGTTGAATTGCGCAGCATTGTGTTGATGTGCCTCCACCACATGCTGCTTTGTAGCCGCTCCTTTTCCCTCTTAAAATATTAAAATATTGCCCTGGGACCACCAGGTTACATTTGTGACATGCGCTCATGATAAGGCATATTAAACGAATGCTAATTAATTTACTGCCCCTTCAGGTTGAAACACTTATATATGACTAATTTAAATGTTGACAGCAGTTTAAAAGCTTAAATACCAATTGCTGTTCCAGGAAAAAAGTTGGTTTAAATTAATCACTTAAAATTCAAATTGAATGTAGTCAAGTTTAGCAATTCAGTAGACTATTTAAATAGAGCATCAATTAAATAGATCTGGAAGCCTCTAATGTTCGAATGAACAAATTAAGGCATCAATGCTCATTATTTAGGCTTTTAAGGATAAAATAATGTCAAAGCTGAAGGTTGGTAAAAGCCATTTTTTCTAGGACTTCTTCATCAGCCATTTGCTTTACGGTGAGGAGGTGCAGCAACAGCTTTGCAATGATTATTTCAACCTCAAAAGTTTAGTCCAATTTTTAGTAAATATTTTTACTGTGCTTGTTAACAGGTACCATATATTACTGGTATTACATTGTAGTATTACGTCTGCCATTGTGACACCTACAAAGGAATGCAGACGAAATTAATCTCAGAATTTGAGACATTTCTAAATTCCTTATCCTGTGCAGGTTTGTATTGCTGATACAGTGCCTCTGAATGTGAACATGTATTGAATCTCAGGTGCCCCCTTTTAAAAATGGACTGGTGACCAGTGTACAATTGCAACTAAAAAAAGGAACCAACTTGTCTAAGGCATGGACTGCAAGTGTGTGCAGAAGATACTGCAATGATGAATTAATTGCATGTTTGCACTTTGGCTGCTTCTAGACATGCTTCCTTTGAGTAAAACTCACAGAACGCAAAATCATCCACATTTAGGCAGTGGAAATAATTTAGGGACACAGAAAGAATAATTTATATAGATAAAAGATTGTTTTCCCTGTAGGGGAAGGTGTAGAAAACATTGAATAGCTGTTATATACACAACAAGGAGGTGAGAACTTGCTTTGTTTGTGGCACACGAGGAAAAAGGTGGGAGAAGTTTAATGAAACTGAACAAGCTACAGAAAGCAAAAGCTGATATAAAAAAAATACATAATGTTTGATCAGTTACAACTCTATAATATTAGACCAAGCCTTTAAAAGAAGTAAAAGGTGAGAGGAGAGGTGCAGGGATTAGACCGTTGTGGGGTCAGTAGTTACATGTGAAGGGGAAAGCAGCTCAAGTTACTCAGTCTTCAGTGAAATGAATGAAACCAGGTTTCCTCTGGGTACGTGTCCTTTGTCACCTGAATATCCCCAATGAATTAACCGCAGCTCCCTTCTTTCTCCCCCCCTGGACTGCACGGGAGACCCTTACCTTTCCTGGGTCAAAAGGCTCTGCCTTGGGTTAGACCTAATTTGGTCGATCGGCCTGGAAGTGTGATGTGACTGATTGGCTGGATGCTGCCAAACGGGACGTATAGCTTCAGGCTACGGCTGGTCTTTCCCTCAGCAGAGGCAGGAATTTAGGTGTTCCTTTAGGTATGTCAGCTGGCTTTCATGATACTCTGGGAATATAATTGTCTTTCAGACTTCCATGCCTTTTCATTTTAGTTTTGATGAAGCTGGTCAAAAGGTTCAAAAGTCACGTTTTGGTGATGGAAGAAGGGAAACTGTCATGGCCAGAGCAGTCACATAAACCTTCTTGCTATGTGAAACTAGACCTAGATGAGAAAACCTGGGTTTTGGAAGTAATTTAAATGACCCTGCTTCAGGGCAAAAGAGAAACTCAGATTACGTTCACAACGTGGGGAAAACGTTTATCTTTAAACATAATGTAATCCCTTAACTGTGTCCATCTGGATTTCTTCTGTCTTCCTTGGAAACATCTGGTATTGGCCACAGTTGGTGAAATGATACTGAAGAAGTTGAATCACTGAGATGATCTTGTCTGGCAATTCCTAGACTGCTAAGTCATTCATCTCCACTTTGTCCTAGTTATCCTGATTAATACAGCTTATAAATACTCTTGGTTTTCTAAGTAGTTTTGTATGTGTGGATAATTTATTTTCTGTGGTCAAAACATTTTTATTCCTTCCAGAAGACACTAAAAGGTAAATGTTAACCCAAAATGCTCTTGCATTTGAGAGCAGGATTGGCTTGTGAAGGGATGAGAAAGTGGTACATTGCTACCTTCCTTCTTAAACATGCCCGAAGAGCAAATTGGAACAGCAGTCACTGTCGTCTGAATGTAACATATGTTCTGTGTTGATCCAGCTCTCTACCCTTGTAAAAAAGGAGGGTGGGGTGGGGTCGGGGGGTGGTGTCTAAAAAAGACGCTGACAGGCCAGCATAGTTTTTGTGGTGTGTGAGATGTGCCAAATTTCCAATGATCCAACAAAGCCATCTGCTTTCACATTTATCAAAGGTCAGTACTTATGAATTCTAGCAGCACAGCTGAATTGATTCACTGACATGAAGGTAATTATGAGCTCGGGTCAGAGTCTGGATGAAGGCATAGCCGTGAAAAATTCTGCATTTTGATGTCAATCCTTTAGACTGTCTAGACCATACTAACCTGAACTGTTGTTAAATCCTCTGTTTTCTTCAGGGTATATAAACTTAGGTGTCCACAAAACCACCAGACCTTTGAGAGAAAATCAGTGACTTATAAGGAACATCTATATAATATTCTTATTTTCTAACAAAACTCCTAGAAATCAAAAAACTGGGAAACAAACGTTGCTTTGAAAAGGCAAGGACCGTGGTCGATGTCTTTCTGGCACAAAAACCAATAAAGCAGCTCTCCATTCAGTTCTTAATTTTAATGCTTCTAAGCCTATAGATTGTATAATTACATTTGTCTGCTAAAATTCATTGATACAATTAATTTTCAGGACCTTTATGAAGCAACATTTTTTCAGTTAAATTTTCATTAGTTCCTCATATAATAGCAGCGGAATCCGTTTTTGCTCCTCTGGTTTGCACATTTGTCTCTAGTTAGTCTAGAATCTGAGGCACTAGACTCTTTTTATGCACATTTAAATATAGGAGGTTATGTGGTTTAGAAGCTTCAAAGCCGTATGACAACCTCTTCTTATAAACAGAGCCATCGTAGCTTCAGAGTAAAACATGTTGTAAGACTGAAGGGACGTCCTAATATCCAGATATGATCTACTGTCCTTGAGTGAAAGCCTCAACCTAGAGGATCAGAAGTTCCTTGATATGATTATATTATTATTTGCTGATATTAGTCCATGATATTGCTCCATTGATGTCATTCCCATCTTACAGATGAAGAATGGAAAGCAAGTTTGACCTACTGGGCATCACATAAAGGTGAAAGGCAGCATAACGAGATTAGTTTCTTGTCTCCTTTCCTTGGAGTAACTCCTGTGCCAGTTTGCCCATGAAACCTCAGTTAAGTGCTCTGTGGAAGTTACTCTCCCTCTAACACAGGGTTTTTTCTAGGAGTCTTCAAAGAGTAAGGCCCCAAATCCATTAATTTGCTCATGAGCTTGAGTAAGTATGACATGTCCCACTTCTGCTTCTTCAGGAGGAAGAGAGAGATTTGCTGACATACTAATCTTTACTGTAATTCTTAAAGCCAGAAAGGAAAGATTTTTTTCTTCTATATTGTCCTTCATCATTATCCTTTGAAGAGAAAGCTTATGTAGTCTTGAAATTCATGAGGAGCTATTCCTCTATCCCAACTTGAACTCTCATAAGGAGAACAACCTTTGCTAAGTCAGCAACATCCAAATTCTTCCCTTTCAACAAGACAACATTCAGGGCTATTGATTACTTCCCCTCCTTTCTTTTTCTTCTGATTTGCTCTAGTAAGACAACAGTTAAATCTGTTGCTAAGGCTCATGTTTCCTCAGCAGATTCAGATGCTTACTGTGGAAACATACCTCATCTTGCGACCTCGTCAAACCCAAGAATATTTTGAAAGACAAACACTTAGTAGGTCACCCATTTTTGTCCTTTACAATGCAAAAGATGACCCATCCCTCTGAACCAAGTTTTCATTTTGGCACAGAATCTGCCAGCTGACAGCGCTCCTTTGGCATACTTTAATTCCTCTTTCAGAAAACCATTTTACAACTGGGAAGACACGTCTGTGTAAAACTCCCATCAGTCGGAACAGAGAAGAAGTTTTGCTATTGACTTCAGTGAGGTCAGGATTGCATCCATTATTTTCTAACACTCTTATGTGGAAAGACAGAAACTTTTCCTATCAGTGACCCATTAGTTGTGGAAGTGTGCTGGAATTATTACTAGAACTTTAATGGCCTGATAAATCAAAATGGTTCAAGTTATGAGGGCAGCCTGAGATACTGCCAGTGTCTGACAAACCAGGGCATCATGGCTCCTTTCACTGGTTTTCAGCGTCTATTTCTTGTCTGCATACAGCTCGCTGCCTACCACTTTTGGGGAGAGGGGCACAGAGAGGGAAGAAACAAGCCAAACCCCTGCTGCAAAGTTAAAACTCTACCACGATCGATTTTTACAGATTTAAAGGGTAACCATTAAACCACGGTCGAATACATTGCTGTAAAATACAACTATTGAGTGGTTTTGCTTCTTAGCTTTTCCCTTTTCTCCATAAAATTTCTGCTTGATTGGCTAGGATTCAGTGAAACCTCTCATTAGGGCACCATGGTTCATTAGAGCTTAAAGAGGCATCACTGAAAATTGAATTGACTGTGCTGTGATTCTCTGGGTGCTGTGATTAGTGATTGTCTGACGTTGCGCTATGCCCTCTGCATGCGGAAGTCTTTCTAAACTCCATACCATTTGTGGAAGAGTTAATTTAATAGTTAAACTCTGAATTGCAGAATCGGCAGTGAAGTTTTTTTTATCCAATGACAAAAAATAAAAGCGATGATCTTTCATTCCAAAATATTTTTTTCAGAAATTACGCTGATAATCGGTACAAAACACTCATTTTTGCACTTGGTTTTTCTTTATCTTTTGATGAGAGATGAGATTCTGACAATGCCTTAGACTTGCTGCTGCTATTAGCCAGATTGATAGTCAAAGAGGAACAACTGGCATCACGAAAAGATCGATCTTTAAAACTTTTCTCTCCATCTCCCAATAAATGGAATAATAAAGCATAATTATGTTTTTTTAATCAAAGTTAGAGTCACGTTGGCCAGAGCACCAATGCAATTCTGCCTGTGTAATTCATTGACAGTAAAATTAAGTCTGCCCTGATTTGAATTGTGAAGTGAGATCTATGGAAGGGGATGGGATCTAATTTAAGAAACTAATGCCTGAGTTGGTGACAACAGCAACCACGGAAACGTTTTCGCATGTGCAGGCACAGACAAATCTATTTGCCTCCCTGAGAGAACAGCTGTACCTATAAACATGGTTCACTGGTGAAACAGGGAGGGGAGACCAAGACATGTGAAATGATGGTACAGAAAATAATTGGTCTTTACTCTGGAGTGATGATGATGTGATTATATTTGACCTAGGAACTGATTCCTTTTGGCCCTCCAGCTAAAAATCTGTCATTTGATGAAATTATTGCTCCTTGAAGTGGCGGTGTCAGGTTTTTTTAAACAGGCAGAAAAACATTATTTCAAGGAACAAGGTCTTCCCTGCCTTGTTTTGGAGGTGCGTGAGGACCTCTGCAGAAGAACTTCAATGGAAGAGAAACACGGGGTGGCTCTTCCTAGGATAAGGGAGAAATCTCTTTGGTCTGTGTGGGACCTGGCCGGATGTGCTGGTCCAGGGCTTGACTCAGATGCTGCTGCAATACGGGTGATGAAGGGAATCATGCCACACAGTGTCCAGCCGGGCTAAGACATCAATAGCTCGATATTACATTTCACACTTCTTCACTAGTTGCCAGGCCTTGTCCTGCCCTATCTGGAAACTGTGCTGTAATAACCTAATGGGCAATGACCAGATTTTCCTCCCTGATATGAAAAGAAATATTCATTCATTTCTTGTTTTTATACGCGTAATAGTCTCTTAATTGCCAAGAAATTTAAGGGTAATACATCTCTGCAGTCGAACTGGGGAGTGAGGGTTTTAGTTAGACAAACTGGTTCGAGGAGAGCTTGCAAGCCTCTGTTGTGAATATCAGCATTGTTTAAATTTTTTATTGCCTGATAATATTTTAGCATTACTGTTGGTACCATATAAACTTGGGTTATCTCTAATAGCGAGCAAGAACCAGCAATAATCTCCATTTTAATCTGTGTACTCTGTGAAATGAAACATCATGTGAAATTACAGTGTTTTGTCTCTGAGGAGCTAGAGCACACTGATACAATGACATATATTTAATCAGAAGGAATATACTTAATAGGAAGGAATTACGTGACAGAAAATGGGACTAAATGACATGAGAACTGCTTAGAGATATCAAGACACAAAATTTACACTTTCTATTCCATTTCTATGAAATGAGTGTTTAAAGGTCAGGAAGAAAGGCTGGTATTTGCATTTAAATGGAGATATTTTAAGTTGAAATGGTGATTGCTGACCTCTGTCCTGACTCAAGTGGGTTTTTGTTTTGTTTTTAGGACTCAGAATGAGGCATCAAAAAAAAGAAAAAGTTAAAATACTATAAATCAATAAAATGCTAAAAGTAGCCTTCAGGCTCTGCTTTATTGCTACCTATCTGCACATACTTGGGCTTCATCAAACTTCTCTGCTTTTTGTAGTTCTAAGTAGATGTTTAGCCTCTATGGCACAGCCACCATAGAGTCTTCTGAGGGTGAATACTTTACAAATTCAAGGAATCAGACTAAGAAAATGCTACAGGTAACTGCAAATCCACACGTTTAAGCTCTGTTCTCTCCGATTACGCCTGTTTCTCACTTTATGCATGAGACACACAAGAAGTTTCTGCTATTTGATAGCCTGTGGCTCAGCACAATGGGTACCTGAGAGAGCTGTAGCGTTTTCATTGTGTGTTGGCGGTGCACAAGCTGATGTTCCACCTTTGGAACTACACAAAAGTGTCTCAAAGACGCAGGTTTGACTTGAAGCTTATTTTTCTTTCTGCCTACTTAATGCTGATGGGTGGGATGCTGGTAACCTTTAGCTGAATACCTCCAGACTCAGCTTTGTGTTCCCCTCTGGAGCAAGCAGCGCTTGCTCTGCGCCGTGCAGTGGGGAGCTGGTTGTTTCTCACATTAATTTGCACTGAGTGGACGTATTAATGCAGCAAAAATTGCTTTTCTGGTCCTCCTCTTGGTCTGTGATAGGCGTAGGCTAGGTGAAAGATGATGGTACAGTTGTGACTCCTCTGCTGGTTCCTACTTGGGCCAGACAGTGTTAATACAGAAGTCACAATCCCGAGACTCAGCTTTGCCATCGTTATAACGCTGACGCCCATTCTGCTGATAGCACTTCAGGTACGACTTGAAGAAACTTGTCTGTGTACAAAGTTCTTGAGGGAATTTTTACTTAGTGTCACACCGCCTACAAGTGTGTGTGGAAAAAATACCACGTTTCCTTCTGAGAACTGCCTCTAAGATGTCACCTGCATCATCTTCTGAGCTGTCAAGATTGGCAGCAAAATTTTCACTTATTTGTTAAAGAACTTTGTCACTACAGGGGTCTGCTGCATTGGAAATAGCGCACAGTAGATGGGAGAGACACATAGAAAACTAACAACCTGAAAGATACTTAAAAGATACTAATGCTTGAGGAGAAGCCTGATGTACTTAAAACCTTGATAAGTAACTATGTATTTTGCATGCAATATATTATGCCGTAGATAATCTCTGTAATTAGGCAGCATTCAGATTGCCTGTATATTTACTCTTTTTAAATACAGGCTAGATATTTCGAATTTGCTAAAGAGGGAGTTTGAGTAGTTTCAGGTATTTCACTTACGACATCTTCCTGAAAAGTTCTAGTCTTAAAGCCGCATGGTCGCGGCCTGTTTTTATCGTTCTGAAATACTAAATGCTCATCTGAGCTGCTGGGAGCTACCTGGCCAAACTGGCACGTGCACCTAGTCAGAGAACTAGAGAAAAAAAAACACAGCAGGAGAAGTTTTTATTACCTCTTGGTAATGCTAATGTCTCAAGACTTATTGGTAATAAAATGTTCAGCTAGAAATATGAGTTTTTAATTGATCCTGCCCTCTTAATAAATCATGTCCAGTCTTAAAGATTCCTGTTCCCACAGACTTCAGCAGGGGTGAAGGGTCAGCTCTCTTTGCAACCGCTCGCCTCTCAAAAAAAGAAATCCTTCTTTGCTCAGTCCCCAGTTAGGAGCAAAACAAGATATTGAATTTCTAGTTTTGTCTGTGCTGCCTCATGAGTGACTTCCAAGGCTGCCACGGTGACTTCTGTGTTGTCTGAAAACACTGCATTGCGGTATATCTTGGTCTTGTGGTACGGAGGTGTCAATACACTTGTTCAGTCAGAAACACACTTACATTTTTGAACGTGACTTTTTGAGTCTTGCTGCTCTGGAAGGAAGTGTTCTCTCCTCCTGTTGCCTCTTAATTACTATATGTATTAGTTATGATTAATATTGATCGTGTCTATTCAGTTTCTGATGTCAGTTTAGTAACAAGAACCCCATCTCCCCATGATGGACTTTCCTTATTAATGCTGAGAGTTGCCAGTGCTCATGGCTGAGCAGTCAAGTAAATGAAAGTTCACAGCTTCCTGCAGTTGCGTTCCCCAGTGACAAAATTCTGCCTAAAGAGATGCTGGTTGAGTGCTGGTACATTCTATTTTTCCTTTTAAAGGAATGGTTTTAAAACTAATGAGTTTACTTTGCATGTATGGGCCATTACATCTGTATGTAAATAAAGTAATTATTTGATTTTCAGCTGTAAAAGGAGTCAATCCGCAGAAGAAACTTAGAATATTGTGATAAATGTTTGAGCTCTTCCACCTTTATTTCATCAAAGATTTGTCATATTTTTTGATACCTGTTGATATGGCTTTTGGGATAATACAAAAAAGGTACGTGCTTTTGGTAGTAAACAATTCATTGTGTCAGCAACTAGAGCCAGCACAAGTGTTCTTACAGGAACAAGACTGACATCTCCTGAATAAGAATTTAAATTAGTTCCACTTCTCAAGTTTTGAGCTTCAAATGCTTAGTTTTGACCTTGGACTTAACCATTGTGAGGGGTTTTTTTCTGGATATTCTGAGCATAGGCAGTCAGCGTGTCTGCAGACCAACATCTTTACCTTAATTGTGTGACAGGAGGTTATGCTGCTCTTACTAAACAAGTTGTGTTTATAGACGTAAAATCTCTGTCTACTAAAACAGTAAGTACATACTTCACTATTAGGAAGTAACATATTCTGTCTTAGCTGAGGAAGGTGAGGCTATTTAAAAACCAAGACTGTTAGTATAGATACTTCTACATTCAGGGCTCATTAATCAATTCTACAATCAGAGCAGCAAAAATAAGAAATGTGTCATCTGGAGCTGTGATTATTTCCATCAATGACAGCAATTTAAAATGCGACTTGTGTGACTATAAAGTAATAAGTAGGAAGTAAAAAGAAAAACCAAACAAAAAACAAAAACCCAACCAAAAATTCCCCGAAGACCATAACATTTCAAATTGTAGGTTATATAACAAGCGGGAAGCAGCCAGGAAAACTTACGGTTCTTGCTTTTTGCAGAGTGAAGGGTGAACTTTTGACACGCTGACTTAGACTCTTTGTCTGAATTTACCCAGTTAGAGATATGGTAGCTTCGTATCTTGTGACATTCAACTGGGACCCAGTTACTTCTTTACAGTGATGGCCAAATTCATGAGTCAGAGAAATCCTTCCATTTATTGCAGCCAAACCCATTTTTTTACAAGCATTTTCACATTTCTGCTGGGGACATTCGCAAGGCGAGGAAAATACATGGAGTAATAAAAGTGAGAAGATTATTGTAAGGAAAATGAAATGGGAAAGAAAAAAAGTGATTTAAAGAAAAGAAGGGAGAGCCAGCCTGGAATTACTTAGGTTTTCTCCGGTCTACTTTCATTAATGTGGAAAGCAACTTGCTGAAGGAATGAGAAACTCCTCTGTTAACCTATGGAGAGGAGAAAGAGCAGAATACATTTGCTGTGCTGTGAACCTGGTCTTGCTACCTTCGTTTCAATTTCCCTAGTGCTAATAGCATAGAAAACAGCAATAAGGATGGACTGTCTGCTGCTGTATCTTACTAAATGCTCTGCTGTTTAAACATGCATTGAGATCTAGTTGATACGTCCAGGCACTAAGAGGTTCTGCTTGGCTAGGAGCGGGGCAGCTGCCGTTCCGGGATCCCATAACGGCCTATAGATTTTCAAAGGCTGTCAAGGAGACTGTAGGAAACCGAAGCTTCTGACAGCCCCTATAGTCCAGAAGGGATTAAGAATCTTATTTTTTCATGAAAACAACCTAAGCAAATACAGTGCTGTAGGAAAAGAGATGTGTTTTCTTAGTATAATACAGAAACAGCAAAGGAGGGAATGAGATTCTTGGTTAGTTTTAACATCAGATGGAGATTTCTGTCTATCAGCCATTGCTACCCAACGGGCTCCTCAGCCTCCACTCAAAGAGCTGCCCAAGTCCTGAGATTGTGTTTTCTGGAAAATGTTTCTCTGTCATGCACCATATAAAGACATAGTTTTGGGTATCTTTTTAAAAGTATTTGAAACAAATGAAAATCCTTTTGTTTTGTTTTGCTTAAAGTGGTATTTTGGAAAACAGATGAAGTTCAAATCATGCCATCAGATTGTGCTACGCTGAAGCAGAACTGTGATGCCTTGTCTAACGTCAGTGAAGTCACTGACTTCAGTTTTTGCATATCTGATCCTGTTGAGGTTTTGAGGTTTCTCTAAATGTTTTTTTAAAGAAATAACTCTCTGTTGTCCAATACTTAAGTTATTTTGCAGTGTTGAGAATATTTAGGTGCAACGTTACCTGTGGTTTGATGAATATGTGTACCATCTAGAGTCAACAGCACAAACATGGCACTCTGTCTGCTTGTCTATATAATGATAAGCAATTCCATAATTTTCTTTTTAGTGATGTTTGAAAACCATAGATACGGCAAAACACAAAGCTGTCACAGTACATGATATTGGCAGCCCACTGAAAAGATAATCATGATGCAATTAAGGGTGTTCGTAGTGCTTTTTGACCAGTAAATGTTTGTAAATTGAAGAAAGATGCAACAGGGACATGCATGTTATAGACTCTGTCAAATACGTGGCAAACACTCAGTTCTCCAGCTACCTAAAATGTGTATGTTGTGCGGTCACTTTAGCAGTTATGAACACCGCACAGGTCTCATTTGTGCAGATATATTTATCTTTTTAGTACCTATGTACGGACATGATTTTCATGGAAGAGTAGTCACGCACCGTCAGAAAAAACCACCGCAAAAATGAGTCCTCTACCCCTCTGCTGATCTGAAGAAATTCTCAGTATTCATCTTCATAACCTTGTATTTCCAGTTCCTTTTAAAGCGCACTTTAAAAAAAATTTGACAAAGCTTACAGATTAAAAGATAGACGTGCAGAGATGTATAATGACAGTTTAAGGTGACAATTACCTGCTGTATCATGTCTTCATTGTGTGATGTCAAGAACCATTTGTTGAAATTTTTTTACTGTGAATGGATTTAAGTTTTGTGAAGTTTGAAGTCTCCTTTTTACTCCATGTTCAGCTCTTTAAAAAAATCTACTTGATAAGATGGGGATTCTAACTTAATCTGACAGATCGGTGGAAATTTAAAGTTGTCTTTTCTGTCCTTTTTATGTTTCTTTCTTGCCAATGAAAATACTGCTGTGTGGAGACTGTCAGTCATCCCGTAGCACTAGGATAGTTTGCCTTACAAGTCTGGGTGTCAGCAGTGTGGATGGAGCGTAACACAGAACGGTCTCAAAGCCGCAGTACCCGCTCGTTACTCAATAGGAGAATAGGTCTTGAGCACTTAATTTGAAATGTTTTTTCCCAATACGTGCTAGATCTTTGTAGATTTGCTTTTACAAACAGGATCCTGATGGGTGCACATGTGCTGTCCAGTATTTTCCTACGCATGGCTATGGATTTGATTGAGGAGCTGGTAAGTCGGAATGAGGATATAAGAATACAGCTAGCGATTAATATTTAATGTCATCAAAAAGTTTCCTATAGCCCTTTTTGTGTGGACTTGCAAGAAGAATGACACACACAAAAGAGTAGATTTAATTAGAAGTCAGCTTTGCTCAACTAATTTGTTTAGAGACGTATCTGGCAAAAAGTTGCATAGCGCACTGTAGGCTCCTGTTTGTATCTGACCATTTTAGTAGGGCTGCCTTCATCTGCCCTCCCTTCCTGGTCTGATTCCTGTCTGTGATCGGTCTCATCCCTGTAACCAGCACTAGAGCCCAGCCAGAGTCTGGGAACTTCTGTTGTCTTCACCTTTCAACTGATTTCAAGGAACCAGACTTCCCTGGAAAAGATGCTTGCCCTGTGCATCTGCCACTTGCTAATTGATTTAGTTTAAGCAGCAACATCCTGATCTGCCTGGCTAGATCCTGAGAGCAGTTGTGGTGCTGCTGGTGGTGGTGATAGTGGGGAAAGGAATTTGAACACGCAAGAGAGAATCATTCCTCGCCTGACAAGCCCATCAAGCGCAATGAAATTGTACGTATTTATGAGCCTGTGGCTACAAACGTGGGTTGCACTCAAAAAACTATACCATATACCTTGTCAGCTAGGACAGATGATGCCCTGCCTTACACAGACCTCTTTCAAAACCAACTAACTTAAACAGGACCTGAGGACACGAACCATAAACCAGAAAAGGTCTGTGACCTCTTTCATCCTGCCTGACCAGCAAGCGCTGCCCTGTCTCTGAGGCTGGGCTAATTATACTTTCTCATTTCAGCTTTGTATTGTGTTAAATGTTGTTTTAATTAAAAATAAATAGCTAAAATTACTCTTTAGAAGTGGTATCCCAGGAACAGAACTCTTCGGGGTATTTTGCTAAAGTTAGGCTTGTTTTCATCAATTTTGCTGGAGGAGCTGGAGGATAGATGTCAATTCTGTGATCTCAGTTATGTATGTTAAAGCTAAAGGAATAGTTAAAAGGTTACAGCTAAAATTGACCTTAAACCCGTTTGATGTTCAAATCTTTCATGTGTTGACAGGTCCTCTCAAGTGAAGGTCGCTGCTTCAGCAGCAGTGGTTTTCCACTTCTGTATAAGGCTCACCCGCCTCATTAAAATATTACATTAAAAGTGGAAATTACAGGGCTGTTGACTTTCAGCTTCTGGATAAGTCAAACTCGGTCCCTCTAAATAATAGTAGATCCACTTCTCAGCAAATATACATTTTAAAGCTGGAATAGATGTTTAGACTGTTTATCAAGACAGAAATTTTGTCCGGTATGTTTTTTTCCTCAATATAGGATATATTTTATATTAGGGATACTCCTATCCACAGGTGATTTGTTACTTCTTATTAGGCCTAAATTTTATTTCTTCATTCAGCCCTTATGCCAAATGATACATAACATCAGATAAAACCGAAGAACTGATATTTGTCCTTTCCATTTATAGCCTTTACAGTATGGAAATGGTTAAGCCCTACAACTACTTAATCATTCCTTAGCCAGGGAACGGACTGAATTTTTTCAGGAATTGTTAGATGCGCTATTCCATATGCGTCTTGTGCTACACCAAAGTCTGTCAGAAAGGTCCAGCATTTTATCAGGCATTGAACTGAGCAATGGGACTAATTCCTGTCACTTGTTTGTTCCCTTGCTCCGTCACCAGCGGAAGAAAAGTGCGCAGACCAGAATTTTGCTTCTTCTGGGTCTTTTGCTGCTTTTCCTTAGCGTGCGTGAGCCCCTGCGTGTGTAATTAGGTGCTAAGTTTGGAGTGCGGTTATGGGTTTATTTGCTTTATCATTGAAAAACTCTGCCAACCCCACGGTGTTTTTTCTAAATCTCATTTTATATCTTAGTCTTGCCAGCCTGGAGTCTTGCTTTTTTTTCTTTCTGACCTCCCTGCAGTTTGTCTGCAGCGTTCGCAGGAGTCAGTGTGGTGTAGAGGTTAGGTAATAAATCTGGCTTCCTGGCTCTGGCTCAGACTTCCCGTGTGATCTTGATAAATCATTTACCCTTATTGCCTCAATTATGAAGCAAAAAGAGGTAATATTTACTTACCTCAGAGGCACTGTAAAGCTAAAATGTTTGAAAGCTCCTACACCTATTTCTCTGACTAGTTATATCTCTTTTATCTTTTTTTGCTTCCATATTGAACTTTGTCTCTGGTGTCTCTTTTCCCCCACCCCTGCTTTTCTCCCTCGGTGGCCACTGCCCATTTTCTACCATAGTTATTTGCTCTGCTGTGGAGGATCATGCTCTCTGGCTTGTGATCTGTCACTGTGAGGGTAATCCCAAGACTCTCCTCTTAAAAAGTCTTCTGGAATGTTTTGTTATGCTACAGTTTTTTGGCGGTTTTTGTCCAAGCTTTGCAAAATTGTAGCATTGTGATGTGTTTCTGCTTTGTTAGTACCACCTCGATGTTTTCATGGAAAGTTCAAAGACACGGTGCCCTTTCATATAATCTGCCTGTGGTTTCTTCTTTTATTTAAACTTTTCATGTTGGTGTGAGAAGCATCAGTAGGAAATTGTACTATATTCTCAGTTAGGGAACAGTAAATTGTTCAGTAGTAATTACCTTGTTACAAATCTACCTGTATTCTTAAACAAAGTAAAACCTCCCAGGTTTTGAGGTAGAGCAGAGATGCCTCTGTACCTGAACCTCTTCAAAACATGCCTGTTTGAGCAGTTGTGTCATCGGTGAACACATCTGTGGTGGGTTAACCTTGTGGGAGACAAGACCACCAAAAAAGCCACTCTATCACCCCCCCTTTCCTTCCCCGCTCCCTCCTCAGCAGAGCAAAGAAAGGGGAGGAATATAAGATGAGAAAACAAAAAGCAGTTTAATAATAATAATAGAAGCAAAGCCAAGCAAATCCGCGCGCGGAAGCAAAGCAAACAAAGTTTTATTCTCTACTTCCCATCAGCAGGCGATGTTTGGCCACTTCCTGGGAAGCAGGGCTCCAAGACGCGTAGCGGTTGCTCTGGAGGACAACGGCACGGCCCCCCTCTCCTCCTCCTTCCCCCTAGCTTTATAGCTGAGCTGACGTCATATGGTATGGAATATCCCTTTGGTCAGTTTGGGTCAGCTGTCCTGGTTGTGTCCCCTCCCAAGATCTTGCCCACCCCATCCCACTGGAGGGGTGAATGCTGGGATCCTTGCTCAGCAGTAGTCACAACACAGGTATGTTATCAGTACCCTTCTAGCTCCCAGCACAAAACAGACCCAGCTCAGCCAGACCCACTACAACATCTTTTGTGTTCCTCTGTGAGTGCCTGTCACAGGGATTTTGTAAAAGACACATGAGTAAACAGATGAATAAACAACTGTTTGAAAATGAATATGCTTGAAATTAGAGTATTCTTGTTACTTGCACATTTGCTTTACATAATAGATTGTTAAAACAAAAAACCCCTAAGACTTGCTGCTGCTTTTTGACTCATTTTACTTGGGACATGAACCGCAATCTTTCAAAGGTGTTTTGCAGTAAATCTTGGACTCTTCTCCCTGTATTTACTTTTGTAATGACAGAATAAAATATTCCAAATATTTGTAAGTTTTAAGGAGATTAACCTGCATTGCATTTTCAATGAGGGCTAGGCATATTTAAAATGTACTAATGATAAATGCACTAATGATGAGACAGATTAATCAGAATTGCAGGTGAAAAGTTCCTTGTTCTGGTCACTCAGTAAGCGAGGCGCCCAGTCAGGCAGTTGCTGTGAAATAGGCTGTCTCTGGGGGGCTTTTTTCATCTCTCCCCACTGTTAGATAGATAGTCTCAGACTTCATTTTCCTTTAGTCTGCACTCCAAACTGTCCCTGATAACTGGGAGAAATGTTTGCTTCAAGTCCAGAGCCTGTTAGGAGTTGCAGGCCTAATCAACAGACTCCATGAGGGATTACTAGAAAGTGATTGAAGCTCTTCTCTCAAGCTTTAGACATTTTCTGCAATCCTTCATCTTCCAGGGTATGTGGTGGAGCCTCTTCTTATCCCCTGTTCTCTCTGCTTCACAGGCCCTGGGATACAGATAGACATACCTTACAATTTCAAAGGGATTTGAATCTCATGAAGCACATTTAGATCTACAATGTACAGAATCATGGCAGGCGCTTTTACTTTTGGCAACAGGTCCATTCAGAGGTGGTTCATTTAATGATCCTGTCTCTGGCTGGAGTTCCTGTTCCTCTACAATTCTCCCACAGCGAGGAAGTTGGATAGTTTAGCGTCTGGAAGCTAAATCAATAGCACACATTCATGAGGATAGAGATCCGCAAGCATTAGCGGGAGCAGTTCTTGTTCCCATGCCAGTAACTCTTGTGCCTTAAACACCAAGTGAGAGACACTTGGTTGAACTAAAAGGTATGTGTGAGTTCAGTGCTGCTAGTTAGTCCCTCTTCCGTGGTGTTAACTATAAGGTATCAATTAGAATAATGATGATTATGCTGTTTAAACAGCACCTGTTTTTTACTGTTTTGAATTGGCACTCTCAAAGCCGGTGATCAAGTTGTTGCTTTATTAATGTAGATGTGGTGAATATACTAACTAATGGCTTTGGAATTTGATGTGACGTGAATGTCCTATTAATGCAGAGGAAAAATTAGGCTATCATCCCTGTCAAGCAAGAAACAAAGGAATGATAAATGGGGTGAATAGTCACCCTAGCTCTGTGCAGTTTCACACAAGTTTGAGGTACCACCCTAGGGTTATCATTTGAAGAGATATTTTAAGAATGAAAAAAGAATAAAGTGAGGCAGCACTTGCCATGTGTTAGATCCCCTGAACGACAACGTGACGGGACTTTCCTAAGCACACAGGACAGGAAAGTCGTGATGTTTCATCTTCAGCATCCATCACTGGTGGTTTCTGCAGTGCAGTGTTGTGAATGAAAGTTAATGCCATGTTTTTCAGTAAACTTGAGCTTTGTCTTTTTTTTTTTTTTTTTCCTGTCATTTAAAAGGCAGCAAAGCCCCCTGCAATGAAATTGCATCTGCCGAGTGATAGGAAGCTGTTCTGTAGCACCTGCAGCATTTATGCTAAGGACTGGCTTAAGGTCTTCTCTCTTTCAGGTAGTTTAATAGAATGAATACTGCAACCATTTGTTCCAGAGATATATTCCTCTAAAAGGTTTCTTTATTGACTTTTTTTTCAGTGCTCTCTTTCTGTAATTTCTGTGGAGTTTAATTATTAGCCCCAGGTATCCTGGTTGAAAGCCAGACTATAAGAAATGGAGGTTTAAATTGAGACTTGTCTTTTGAAATGCTGTAGAATAGTTTTAATATAGTTGCTGTAATGTATGTTCTTCTGTTTACAGCATCGGATAAATGAGACAAAAATGATAGCTTTTGTTTGAATTTTGGTGTATGAAGTCAGAGTCCCAAAGCAAATGTCTATGTGATTAAAGTGGTATTGAAGCATTACTAAAAAGCTGTAATTTCAACTACTTTATGCTTTGTTTTGCATATACTCAGTCTACACTGAAGACTAGTTTTTTTTTGTAATTGTGGTGCTTGCACTCTACTGAAGTCGAAGAAACTTTTCATTGGTCTCTGTTGGCTTTGGATCAAGCCCTTGGTTTAAAGTATTGATTAGAAGAGAAACTCAATATGAATGGGAAGCCAAGAGAATTAATATAGTGAATGCAGTGAATTAGCAAAAAAAAAAAAAACCCAAACCAAAAAAAGCAGCTCCCAAAAGGCTGCATCCACAAATGTAATTTGTTCCTTTGATTTGATGAATCTGGTTCCAGGTGCCTATTCAAAAGCCATCTCAAGTAGTGGCTTTGCCTGTACCTACCCAAATGTTTGGGGTTCTTTTTTTTCCCCTCTTTATTCTTTATCTAATAACTGCCATTTAATAGATTTTGTTTTCCTAGTATTTATTAGATTGCTAAAAAACTTATGAACAGAGGAGACTTATTAAGGACTGTTACAGCTGTTGAACCCTAGAGGACAAAATACTGTAGGAGTGTGGATTGTCAAGCACCCCAATATAAGATGAAATGCCCACTGGAAGAACCAGTGTTGTCACTTAAAATATGGTAGCCTGAGAGGGGAAATCGGGATGGTTCAAGGTGTCTGCTATACTCCCGTCTTTCCTAAATTGCAGTCCTCAATAATATAAATGCATGTTTTTAAAAGGAGAAGGGAAAACAGAATTGAATAGCTGCTCAAACAGCTCCCTAAGGTCTGCCATATCTAAATACTGTGAATGGAAATTGCTGAATAAAATGAATGGAGCCTGTTTGAGAAATCATATACTGATTTACCTGGGGTTTTATATCCTTGGGAGGATTATGAGACAGAGAAAACAACTCAAAAGTAATATAAATCCGGAAGACATATCACAAAACTTTGTTGTGCAAGCATGCTGTGTTTCAAGTCATGTTAATTGGACAGACTCTAGGGCTTGTGGTTTAGAAACTAAATTTCAGTTGAAGAAATAATGCTTTATATATCCCTTAAGGTGTTTGACATTTCAACCATCCAGATTAGCAAAATGAAAGCAAATTTGAAGGACATCTAAAATTGCAGGCCAGGTAGAAAGAAGAGTAATGAACATATTATTCATCACAGCACTGCTCACTGGGGATATGGTTAGTTTTTTATCTGCAGCCAGAAATACAGAATGCATTTCAGGGCCATACTCCTGATTGTGATTAGCTCTCCCTCTCTTACACAACATGGCCCTTCTCCTGTGTACTTTTTCCCTTTAGCAGACCTACTGTGTCAGGAAAATCTATAACCCTCCTGACAGACAAGCGGAGTGCTGCTGAATCTATCACTTTATTAGGCTGCAAGTGAGACCCCTTCCTAAGACACTGAGGCCAAACAATCCTTGGCCTGGTCTTCAAGTAGAGAAAAAAATTCCAAAGACTCACAGTGTGCAGAGAAAGCATCTCTAACAGCAGAAGACCGTGGATTTTGGCTTTTCACTAGGTCAGCCATCCCACTGCTGAACTTGAAATAGTGGTGAAATAGAGTTTGAGGACAAACAGAGGAGAAGCGGGAAGAGTTATATTCTCTAATGTACCCTATGGTTTAGTCATTCTCAAATCACTATATTTTCAAAATGTGTTTTATAGGCTTAAAGTTCAGTCCTGCTCATGTGAAGGGCCAACATGAGATGCTATTTTACTACGTGTATATGCTTAACAAGTGATGAAACCCATCACTAAAGTGTGGGTCCTAGTATCCTACAGAAACATCACAGTTTGGGTCAGTGGAGACATGCTCATACTCTCCCAAACAGATAAAAAGGAACCTAATACAGATTTATTTTCTTATCCCCAAGACTAACATTATTTCCAAAGAAAGAAGGAAAACATGCAACTAATAGTAGATGTGTAGAAGCAAAAGCACAGTGTCACTGGGTGCATCTACGCTGCTAAATTAGAGAGGACAGTGAAGCAACCTTGAGCATTCCCCCAGCTCTGGTTTGCATTGCTCCAACTTGCTCTCTCAGAGACCAAGTCTGGGGCTGGCTGGAGAGTGAACCTGCTTCAGGAACTGCTCCAAAAAGACAAGATGTGCAGGACTGGAGCAGGCTGGGCTCCTTCCACAAGTCATGGCAATTCCTGCTGTGTCTTGAGAAGACTTGCGTTTTATTCTTTCAGTGAGTCCACCTTTTTCCTTCTTGTTCCTATTATCTAATGTGTCTGTAAAAGGGGGCTTTGTTTTCTCATTTTGATACCCAGCATTTGGTGACTTCCATTTCTGAAATGACTGTGGCAATCTTTGGTCCTCGGGTTCTGCTTTCTAAACAAGTGCACACACAAAAGAGAAATTAATAGGTGTTTTTCTTTTCAGAAGTTGAGATGAGCTCACCTTCCCTTTCAAAAGATTTGTGTTTGAAGAAGCAGTTGTGTGTGCTGGGTTTCAGCTGTTTTGTCATTCCGTCTGATCAGTTAAGTTTCAGAGTCACAGCCTCAGAAGATGTATTATGTGGATGGTCAGGTATCTTTTAAAATTTTTCTTCCAGTTTGAGTTTGTCTAGCCTCGCTGAAAATCCCATTATAGAGTCTGTTTCTCTAGGCAGAGCTGGTCAAGAATTTTCCAAGATAATTTTTTTTTTTTCTTCAGAGCTCACCACTGCTTTGAAAGACAAACATTTTCAAGAAATTTATTTCATGTGCAGCTGATGGAGCTGAATAAGTAACTGAGATTTACCAATTTGTCGTCTGCTTTTTCAAGTTCAATCATTTCTTAATTTTCTACCTGTTTCTAGCACTGATCAGTGAGGCAGGTCTGTTTCCCTGAGTCTTTGCCATTAACATTTCAGCACTTTGCAAGAAGGGAAGGATGTATATTCAGTAATAAATGGTGGATAAATACATGACAGATAAACCAACTTTAAAAAATATTTCGTTTTTCTTGGTATCAACTTATCAAATCTCTACAACAGCAAAAGAAGTATTTCATTCAGGAATGAGTGTGGAGTTTTGATACGTCATCAAAAGTATATATTTTTGATTTTTCTGCGCTGTTATTTTTACTGGAGAATGAAAGTGTCTCTATACATCTCTCACGATGTTGTTGAACAGAAGACCAATGAGAATACACCTAATAAATTAAGAAATAAGTTTAATTCCTGTATCCAAATGGGAGTTTAATGAGTTTTTCACACAGTAAACAGTCGTGAGTTTATGAACAGGCCTAACATGCTTGTGGTGAAGGCTGTGTAAATTACACCGATGCATATTTATTCATGTACTTCTTGTGGGAATATATTTAGGGGCCTATAAGCATAGATCAGAATTTGTTACAAGGAAGGAAACTTATGTGGAAGGCTTATTATCCCCAGAGTGGAATTAAGGTGAAATTAACAAGTAATTGAAGTTATCTTTGATCATGATTTTTCATTCCCCTTTTTTCCCTGCTCTAAGGAAGTGAATATTTTTGATGTTCAGTAGAGCAGTACAATGCTGCATGGAGAAGCAGAATGCTGAATTTTCATAATAATGTTTGTAATGCAAATGAGGGACACTTCAAAAACAGGTTGATTAGCATTTCTTAATAAAATGCCAGTCTCCTCCTTTTTCTTCATTAATTCTATCAGCAGATTACATAGCTAGATTTTAACGTTAGTAAATGTGAAGTGTGTGGTGGCTTCTCAGGATATAATTATTTGGTGATTCTAAATAGTTTCAGATTGTGCGTTTAAAACAGTTCCTCCAGCACTAAAGCATTACAGTGAATTAATGAGCAGCTTGTCACCTCTGGGACCTTGCCTTTGAAATCCAGTCTGGCTTAGAGTGAACTCCTACCATTTCAGGCCAGCAGCTGGTAAAAGGTTAGAAAATGAATGAGCTCCGGGGACATCGCTGAACTTCCACGGGAGCATATATTTACTTTAGTGCTGTTTTTCAGAGATCAAACTGGGGGAAATGCAGAGCTGCTGTGCGGTTCCTCCCACGGGCTGTACAGCCAGCCAGAGCTATTCCCCCATCGCGGGGCTCTCCGCAGCGTGCTTCGCTCTCCTCTCCTTCCCCAGCTTCTGCAAGGGAGGCATGGCAACACAGCAACTTGAGGAAACATACTGCGTTCTCCCTCCTATGTGTCATTTAGGCTTTCTCCTCATTATCTTTTGTCATCTCCTCTTTAATTGCCAAAGCCTCCTCCTGGTCCTTCTTGTCCTTTATTTCTCTTCTAAAATAATTTCTTATTTTCCTTATCTCCCAAATCTTGCTTTCCCCCAGTGTGCAGTTTTTATTCTCCTTTTTCTCTGTGGTTTCCCAATGGGAGACCCAACAAGCTATCTCTCACTCCTATCTTTCCTCCCCTGCTAGGCACCTGTGAGGAGCTATCTGTTGCCCTTTTGTGTTCCCATTAGAGAGACCTCAGGGAATGAAATGCTTGTTGTGTTGCTTTGATTTTTAGCGGAGAAACAGGAGTGATATTGTATGAGCTTTAAGTTCAGAGCATCAGTAAGAGCAGTTGGTGAGCATCTCTCTGCCTAGTTTTGATTCCAGTTGAGCATTGCTTTACTGCTCAATTTTTTTTTCCTAACTGCATAAGGCAACAACAAACTGAGTTTTCAGGGATGGTATTTAAATAATACGTTCAACTTGTGATTCAGATGGCACAACTGAACTTGGAAATTTAAAAGCTATGGAATAATAGAATCAGATTCATAGAATAGTTTGAGTGGGAAGGGACCTTTAAAGGTCAGCTAGTCTGACCCCCCTGCAGTGAGCAGGGACGTCTTCAACTAGATCAGGTTGCTCAGAGCCCCGTCCAGCCTGACCTTGGAAGAACTGAAACTCCTTCCTGTCCTGGAGAAGCACTGAATTAGGGATCCTTTAGTCTGTTCTAATTTTTGTGTCTTAACACTGTCTTGCTAGCGGCTTCTGGTGTGGGGCTGGATCCTTGTGATCAGACTGTGTAACTACTTAACATACCTCAACATCTTATTTCTTCTAATTTTTATGCAGGATTTTTTTTTTTTTCTCTGAATTTGAATGTAGAAATAATGTATAACACTTCCCCTTATTAAGATGGTCCTGGAGTCTCATCTTTGTTAGTAAATCATCTTGACAGTCTTCTTGCTTTCATGTGTGTTGATTTTGATGAGGTGATTCATCAAAAGCCTGTTATTAGCCATTTCTTAGGCCTTCTGGCTCAGGCAACCACTTCTCATTTTATCGGTTGTGGATTACTGCTCAGCAATCAAGCCAAGGCTTGTGGCATGCCAGGCATCCCATCCCCTGATTTCCCTCAGTTCCACAGGGAAGTCCTGTGGAATTCTTCTTTTTCACTAATGGAGTCACTTAAATTTGACATTGAGGATAAAACAATGATTTGCGCTATTGATGACCACTTAACCTCTTTGCCGTTGATACCGAGTTGGATCTTAACCGTTTTAAACATAAATGTAGCTCCAACAAGCTGCGTAGTTTTACAACCCAGCAGTTTAATTTGTGTGTGGAAAGTTATATTGATAGCTTTTGCTGTCCTCTTTTTAATTTGGTGTGACAGAGAGCGGTGGCTGTAGGATTTTAAAAAGATTGTTGCTAAATGAATTGAGTGAAGGAAGTTAATTTATGGAAATACCTTCATTTAGAGAAAAATGTTGCTTTTTTCTTTTTCCTTTGGTTTTGAATTAGAACCAATAAAGTCTAGGTGGGAAGGGACTTCTGGAGATCATCTGGTCTGACGTGCTGTTGCAGGCCTTAGATTAGTTTATCCAGGACATGGTCAAGCTAAGCCTTGATTATTTCAGCAAGGAGATTCCTGCTCTTCTCCAAGAAATCTATTCCAATGCTCAGTCGCTCTCATGGCAAAGAATTTTTTTCCTCTATCCATCTGTGTTTTCCCCTGAAGCAACCTGTGCCCATTACCTCAAGTTCTGTCAAAATACTTCCTGATAAGAAGAGTACCTCTGCTTTCTCTATAACTGCTTTTTTTAGGTATTGGAAGAGTAGAACTAGATCTTCTGAGTCTTTTCTTCTCAAGCCCAATTATTTCAAATTTTCTCTATATGAGAAGTTTTCCAATTCTCTTATCGTCCTGGTGGCCCTTTGATGGACCCTATCCGATTTTTCAATGTCTCTCTTGAAACGTGGGTGGACCAAAACTGGACACAAGATTCCAGGCATGTGTGGAATACTCCACGTGCAGTAATCACATCCCTTTACCTGCTGCATTCCAGGACTTGGTTTGTTTTCATGCCTCAAAGGTGCTCTGCTGACGCACATTCACTTTGCCATCTGCCATGACCTTTACGGCAAAGCTATTTTATGGACTTGTGTACGTCCAGTTCGTACAGCTGCTCCCTAACCCAGCTCTCCTCTACAACTACAGGCATCTCAAGCCTTTTTACTTTGAGTTGTATTGGGTCATGACTATGGGGTGCTGGGAGGGAATGACTTCAACTGTGTCTTCTGGAGGGAGGACAGGATGTCTGCACACCCTCCCACCTCCTCCACCTCAGAGCTCTGATACTAATGGAAGGGAACTGGTGTTTTAATTTCTTTATGCCTACAGGAGCAATCTGGTTTTTGATCAGGAAGATACTATAAGAGCACAAACTGTTTCTGTGCTGCATAAAAATGCCTGCGTGACTTCAGACACTCGCTACTGGAAGTGCTGCTTGCAGAATATTGAACTTGTCAGGCTCTCATCCTGTCTGGCTTTTCTCTCTCTCTTCTGCAAGCTGACCTGCTCACTTTGCCTGTTCTCCAAGCCAGGCATCCAGAACCCAGCTCCAAATCCAGTGACAGGGGCTGCGTTAGCATGACCTCAGCTTCCTCAGCAGGGCTCAAGGGCTCAACGTCAGCACCATGGGGGTTTCCAGGCCCACCTGGACTGGAGCACCAAGCCATCTACAGTCTGTTGTACTTCTCACAGGGAGTGAGAAGCAAGGGAGAATGAGAGGAGGAAGCGAGAGGGTGCACTGCGCACCCTCCCTAACCACTCTGTGTTAGGCTTGTTCATTCTCTGCTACTGCCTCCAGCAGCCTTGTTACAAAGGTTTTCTTAGGTCACAGGCAGCAGACTCAGCCTTTATGCTGCTCTGTCAACAATTACGTTGCAGATGGGTACTGCCAAAATTCTGATCGTTTACTGAGTTGACAGTTGAATGCCTTTGCTCAGTGCAAACAGGGTTGTGCAGCCTTCCACGTTAAGGCGAAATAGCTGAAAGAGCTCTGGGAGGATAAGCTAGCTCAGAGCACGGCGTTGGGAAGGGAGGACTGCTGAGCCACAACAGAAGCTCCACTGGCTGACCAGGAAGGAGCAGTGATGTAGCTTCTGCTCTTGCCCGTCCTTTTACTCAAAGCCTAACGGCTGGATTTGTTGTCAGGTATCTGGCCAGCTTTCCAGCATGGGGAGGAAAAAGAAAGAGAAATAATTGCAGTTATTATTGATCATGCTTTATACCTGAACTGCTTTCAGAGTCTGTGGCTCTGTCGATGCCCTGTGTTACTTGACAACAATTACGTAGGACTCCTGATAGATGGATGATGTGGGGCCAAGCTCTGCGTTAAGCCTGTGGGCTCTTTGCATGATTGGATTAGGTCGGTTCCTAATGGGATCTTTTTCCATATCACAAGCCAGACTCAATACAATGCAATCAGAGGAGAGCAGCTAGCATGGCTTGTAATGAAGTGAAAAGTCAACTTCACTTTTTCTTAGGTTGTTGCAGTAATTTATTTTAACAATTAAAAATTAAATCAGTCAGGAGCCTGCTATAAAGAGATGCTGGTGTTGCTGAGAGTCAGAGCTAGGAAGTTCTCCCAGCTCCCCTCAAAGCCAGTGGAGAACCAAGAGATGATCAGCATGGAGTCTGATAAATTGAGAGGCACTCAACATAGTCAAAGTCTGAATTCTTATTAGATGTCTCAGAACTTGACTCTGGCTTTTTATTCATATTGAGGGAAAAGAAAAAAGGAAAATATGTAACTATGGCAAGTTTTTAATTTAGGCTTGACAGGACAGTATCTTAGTTTATTAGCATTCATGTTTCAGCAATGGTTTGCTTTTATGGCTTATTTTAAATAAATCTTCAGTGAATAAAAAAAAACAGAGACCATTTCTCTGGTAATGAGAAAAGCCCAATGTCCTTTGTCAGTACTGAAGCAGAAACAGTCCTTCTCTTGCCATCTTTTTAAGTTTCCAATTACTTTTTCTTCTCTTTTCCCTTCACTCTTAAGTTAAAACACATTTAAAATTGTGCTCGCATTGTTTGATGAAGGTGAAACTTCAGGAAGTTAAATGTTCAGAAACAGGACTAACTTGATTTATGTTAGTTGTCCTCCTGGGAGCATCACTTTGCTGCCAGGTATAAAGGCTGAGGAAAGTCAGACAGTTCCCATATATTCCCAATATTACACCTCGTGTGTCTCGTACTGCCACAGATGTTGGCCCAAGACCCAAGGGACGGTGTCCTTTGCAGGCCACTGAATTATAGTCCAACTTGTGACTAGTGGGAAGGAGAAGACAGATGTCATATTCAGATCATAACACCAAAAAGGGTCTGAAATGCCTTACTTCTCCTGGCCGTGCCATTACCAGAGCCAGACAGGGATCTATTACATGAAGACAATAGTGAGACCAAAGCAGAAAGAAACCATGAAAGTATGGTCGTGAGTTTGATCCTGAAGTTACAGGAAAGCTGGAATTATACTGAACATGTAGGTGATGGATGGTAAATCCATGCTAACAATAGATTCTGGTAAACAAAATAAACCCGGCCAATTAGTTTCCTCCATGATTCATTTAGATAGAGTTTTCAGTAGGACTTATATCTGGGCTAATGACAGCACTGGAAGATCAGTTTGCTACTGGCGAGTAGGAAATTGTATCTGGAAGGGCATGGTAGGAAGTGGGATCCATTTCATCAATTTCTTAGGAAATTAAGTTTTTAATTAAAATAAAATGAATTTATCTTCCTAGGGATAGGCCTGTAGAGGCTTACATTTGGGAGATTATCATCAAACATCCACAAACAGATGGCTCCCACGTTTCTTTACTTATAACCTACCGAAGCAGAGGAAAAAAAACAAATGGCAAATCAGTACAACTTAGAATCAACAAGAATCAGGTGGGTGGGTGGGTGTAGAAGGCTCAGCTAAAGGTGAGGTGACAGAAACACTCAGCTCAAGTCAGCAAGTAGAACTGGTTTGTCCCAATGACAGAGCTTTCTCACAAAAAGCTACTTTTTAAAGTTGGAAAAGCCAGGGATTTTTGCTTGTTTTTTTTTCCCTTTTCCTTAAAAAAGTAAGAACCACTACCACCCCTGCCTCCAAAATCTCAGCAAAATAACCCCCCATATCTGTAAAATCAAAACAGTTCCCCGAAACACTACTGCCAATCCAGGATACTTCGATTGACTTAATTTTACCTCCATTGGGCTGAGGGAAGAGAATACTGAAATAGGTAAGTGTATCTCAGTGCTTGATACGTGATATTTTTAAAAATTAATATTCTGGAAGATATTTTTAAAGAAGCTGAATAACTATTTCTTGAATGTATGTGTAAGTGGTAACTGTTGTGCTCTGACGTGGAGCAGAGCCTGGGAAAAGTTTGAAGCTCTCCACTTCAGGATCTCTCTGCTCTTCCCCCCAAATGTTCCCATCACATGTGTTTCCGTATTCCTCGTAAAGCATTTGCTAACATGTGCAAAATTTCCAAAATGCCTGCTTCTATTGAAAATCATCCTTTGGAAGCCAGGGTTCGATTTTTTCCCACAGATGCAGAGTTTGATTTATGTTTGGGGAGGCCAGGGTTTTAGAAGTGAAGAGTTTATATTTGCTCTCAGTTGGTGCTAGGTAGACATTTGGGAGTGCTCAAACCCTCCCGCTCTCTTCATCCCATGCTTTCACTTCCACCAAGCTAGAAACACTGCAGATATGCAAGACAAACAGAAACTGCATTTTTAAGTGGAGGAGGAGAAAAAAAAAACCCCAAAACTAAGATCAAATAGCGTTCACTACTGAGATTCAGTGTGAACAGCTGGAGGTGGCAGGCAGAAAATGGAAGAATTATAATAATCCTGCATTTGCATTCGCAAAACTATAGAAAGAGAACTTCTTGCCAAAGCTACCCAATCCTGAGATGTGTGCAACCAGGGCAGAAAATAAAGATTGAAGGCAAAGCAGAGTGGAGGCAAGCAATGACCAAGAATGTTGATTTGGTTAAAAAAAAAATTAAAATAAAAGGTGAAGGAAAAAAATAAGGGAATATTATTGAAAAGAAACATGTTGAAGGATAAAAGCTGGCACTGGAGAGCAGTCTAATGCATTGAGGTATTGATCCAAAAAATGCCCTATAAGCTTTGCAAAGATGCTTTGGTTTCCCTGGAGCATACAGGTATGATAATTTGGAAACAATTCAGATTAAGGGAAGAAATGTATCTTAAACCTAGTAGAGAGATGAAGCTTCTGTCATTTTCTAAACCCAAGGTATGCATTTCAGCTCACCTAAAATGTGATCCTAATTTGGGAAACACTAGGATCTGAAACTTGCTGTGGTCATCCATGTGCTGAGAATTGTGCAAATGAACTTAGGAAGTGCTCCCAAAGTGGCACATCCTGGTTTCTACACAAAAATACTGTGGAGGAAAGAACAGATAGAAAAAATTATGAGTATAATCTCAATCCCAAATAGTTGCTGAGTATTGATACTGAATTAACGAGAGCAGAATGGAACCATGTGCAGTGAATAATGTGTTAAGTAGTTGGAATGTGAAGTGTTTACTAAAATAACAGTAATTATACAAACCAAACTAATGGCAGTGAAGTTGTTGGGAAGCCTGGTGAGTGTGCTGAGTTGGTCTGCTGCAGTATGAAAGCTGTGGGTAGGGGTTTCTTGTTGCTTTTTTTTTACCCAATCCTCTGAATTTCTAAAGTTTTTTGGTTTTGTTTGTTTGGTTTTTTAAATCGCCTTCCCATGGGAACACCAAGTAAAGCATGTTTTTCCTTATTCCAAAGTCTCTTCATACCCAGTTTAAAAACACCCACACAGTGCTACATGCTACCTGCAGAGAATTGAGATCTCCTTTCAAAAAAATTCAGAGTTTTTAAGTACTATGCTGAAATTGCAAATATAAAAAGGGAAAAATGAGAATGGTTCTTCAACATCTTCTGTCTGGAGGTAATAGCTAACAATATATTTGATTATGTCATTACACAGATTTGCTGTTTATTATGAGGACTGCATCCATATCATTCAAATACAGCTCAAAACCTATTAAAGAAATTTGTGTTCTCAGCTACAAAACTAAACTGATTCTGTGCCCACTGGCAAAGGCTGAAGTTTCCATTGACAAATGTGTACAATATGTAGAGACTTTGATTTTTTATTTTTTTACAGCCAAAAGTCATGCTTTAATGTTGTAAAGAATATGATAGAACACTGTCAAAATGCCCTTTTAATAATTTTATTCATGGCTCAACATGCTTTCAAATATTTAAGCTGTCTTTTGCCTTTTAATGTGGAAGTTAATCTGATATTAATATCTCTTCAGATCTACAAATACTCTTTTTCGTAGATGCACGTTTGCAATGGAGCAGGGAGCTGTTTAACTATAAAACTTGGAATACAACCCCAAGCTATAGATGCCAAAACAGAATGAATTTTTTTTTTTCCATTTAGGATAACTAACACCATATTTAGAAATATTTTAATGAAAAATGTTTTTATGGTTTTAATTATTCACTGTTGTTCATTTTAGTAAAGCAGTTTGAAAAACCCCCATGTCTGGACATTGTAGGTAGGATGTGTCGCGAGAAGCAAGGTGGTTTTTCTACTAACAAGCTGTTTGGCTTTGTGTGTAATTTACAGGGGAAGACACATAAAGTAAGCTAATGAAACAACTGGAAATGGATTGGTGTGTCACATAAAGGAGGGCACACAGCTCGCTTCTGAATGACTGTGATGAATGGTGGGCATGGGTAGATGAAGTGGTTGCTTGTGCTCATTATGATCCATAACCTCAAACTTCAGAAAGCATCCTTAATCATGACAGCTATTGAAAAAGATAAAGTCTTGTGGGTAGCAAGGCAAGAAAACCTGAGTTTTCTCAACATTTCTGTTGGTTCCTGAACCCTTTTGGGGTTCCACAGCTAGCCTCAGAGCCAGGAGCCATCTGAACAGTTGGCCGGCATCTGTGGGATCTTCCTGGCAGGGACGGCAGTGGTAGGATCATCTTGCTTTTGTGTGCATCTGATTTCAGGGGCTTCCTCTCTGCCCATCTGTTGATTTCCCAAACTGAAGGGAAATCAATTACCCACCATTTTCCACCCCTCTTCCAGGTCTAGCTGAAGCTGACTAATGGCTTCTAAACATGTTAGAAGACAATTTCCGTAGAAGAGGATGGAGAGGCAGGTAGATGAGAAGAAATTGCCTGGGTCTTGTTTATTCTAGGGAGCCAGGATCAAAACAGTGCCCACATGTGCATTGCAAGACTTAATGTAGGCTCATCTAGGGATGAGCCGTCTAAAGAGGGGTCCCTTGCAGACAGTTCCCTTTCCAGCAGTATGGGTTGAAACCTTGCTCTCCTGACTCCACATTCTGAACACGACTGCTGTAGACTCAAGTCTTGGCAGTGTATCACTGTGTCCCGTGCGCGGTAGGAAATTCATTCTGACCCATTTTGCTGTCTGCTGAGGGTCGGTTATTGAAAGCTGGGACTTCCAGTGAACTTCGGGTCAGATAAATAAACTGTTCTGGTTACAAGCGAGCATCTTGTTATTGAGGAATTGACTTCTGAGTAGTAATAATTGCATAAATTAGCATTAATTTTCAAAAAAACATAGTATCAAGAGATTTTGCAAAATGTTTAGCCAATGTTGTATGCAAGAGGAATGAAACAGTAGGCCTCAGAAGTTAGGCTGGTTGAAGACACAAGGAAAACTGTTACAATAACTGCTACCAGCAGTGACAGAAGGTTTTTTTCAGAACTTTTTGAACATGAGAGGTGTGTGCAAAGAAGAGTCAAGATACGTATCTATGGGAAAGTTGCTTCTCTAATGGTTCCTGTACTATAGAGGATAATTAATCAGTGCATTCAGAAGTTTTGAAACAGAATCAAGGTGAGCTCAGCTGGTTTGGTTTAAAGCACATCCAACAAGTTGTATACGGCAGAAACCAACTGAGCAGAACTCTGGCTTTGACAGCAAAGATTAATGACCCACCACCCTTTAACTGATGATCTCCAAAGGGTGCTCTTCTCCCCCTGCTTGTGCCAGCTACCAGAGGCTGCAGCAGGTAGACACACTTCACTGGGTTACTTCATTTTTTTTTATTGCCATTAGAAAGAATGTTTAAAAACAAAACCTGCCATATGTGAAACTCTACGTATCTTCTGTGGACCTGGTCTCTTGGTGGCCATTTATATTTTAGGAACTGACATAGTCACTTTTATTAAGCTAGCCTGAAAACAGAGAGCGACTGTTTAAGACCAGAGCTCTTGACCTTCTGTTTCACAAGTAATAAGATTTTATTTACTATAGTTACGGCAGGCTTACTAAAAATGAAAAAAAATTTATTTTTTAATACTTTACCATTTCTGGCACATATATGTAGCTATACACACTGTTCTTTTACGTTGTTCCAATGAACAATCAAAAAAACATTTCAAAAAACTCTGAAAGTGGGCTGAAAAACAACTGAATGCACAAGTGCTGCTTTCAGTTCAGACCGTGAGTTTTCAAGCAGAAACATGTACCATTTTCACTGATTTTTTTTTTTTTTTTTTCATGTTGATTTGATGTGCAAGTCCTTCAGGACACAGATGGACTTGTGGCATCAGTATCATCCTTAGAAAAGAATAGGATCCATTTTAGCCAAAGAGTGGTTGAATTTGCGCAGTGTTAATTTTCATGTCTGTGTCCATGATTCCAGTTTTACTTAGGCTTTAGGAATCGGAGCTCTTCCTGTGTCTGACTGTCTGAATCTTCCCAGGGGGGAAAAATCCCGAATCCTCCCCTAAGGGGAAAATGCCCCTGTCATTCATAATCTCAACTGATTTTTGGTTTAGGTAGGCCCAAAAAGGTTTTGAAAACCTTGTTATTCTTTTGTACAGGACTTGATTGTCTCTGGAGTTGTATGGACTTTTTCTTTTTCCTTTGGACTGCGTTATGCTTCCCTGCCAAAGTTAACAGATCTGAGGGAGATTGGATTGTGCTTGCAGATGTGAAGCTGGTGGGTTTTTAAATTTTTGTTCTGAAAAGGCCTTTTGGGTTGGTTTTGTTTTTTGAGAAAGTAAAGAGAGCTGGGAAATACATTCAATTAAGTAATAAAATAGTTTGCAACATAGTTGAGGGTTTTTTTCTTTCTTCTCCCCTTCAATGAAAGATACATAAATGAAAAGAAAACATTTAATTCATCAGAAATGTCCACAGGCAATTGTAAGGAATGACATTTCTTACTAGGATTGTGGACCTCGAACTGGAGAGTCCACATACTGCAGAGGGCTTTTGGTTAGGGCTTTGCTTCTGTCTTACAGGAAGCTACAGGATACATGGTTGCCTCTGACACATGAATTTTCCAGAAAAAAGCGAAGGGGAAGTGTTTGCTTCGACATCCATGGTAGACCAAATAACTCTTATGACTGTGCTTGATCAAATAACTCTTGTAACTACATGCTGTAGTCCTGTCTCAGAGGAGTAGAAAGGTGTGAAGTTCTCCACGTCATTGGCAAAAGTACAGAAAACGGCTTGGGCGAGGCAGGGTGAGGCATTAGGTGGAAAAAAGCAAATGGATCCTTTCTCAGGGCAGTGTCCTGCTTGAGTGTGTCAGCAAAATCATGGAAGAGGGAGAGAAAGAAATATTCCATGAGTTATGATAAATAACAAAGAGAAAAAGGAAATAAAGGATTTGGTTTGGTCAAAAAACTACTTATATTTTCACAGTGATGAAAGCTGACCCAGGAAGGTACCTAGAGATGGGCTTATTTTCTGTGTGTCTGTCTGCATACAAAGTACACACAGAATCAGTTATTGAGAGTTTCAGAACCAATCATCCGCATAACCCTGTCAAGAGCACAACATTAACTGAGAGAAAATAACAGTGTTGTTTTGATCTTTCCATGACCTGGCTGGTAGTGGAGATAAAAATATAAACAGTGATTTTAATTTTTTAATTCAGTTTTTTATTTGCTATCCCTTTAAGCAAAGAAGAAACGTTCCTGTGGCATGACAGAATTCTCAATTCCTACAACATACTTGTCTACAATTCTTTTTTAAAATTAGAAAATTGCTGTTCTGTGTAACAAAATGACTTAAACTGAAAGTTTGATGGAGAAGCAAAGCAAATTGGCTTACAGGAGTTCTTTATTCTCATTGAAAACCCATTAAGAAAGTGGCTAATTTATGCCTCACTCAAGACACATGCCAATAGTTTCGGTTTCTCTGTCTTTTAGGAGTGTCAGGCTCTTTCTTCAACATCCAAACTGGCAGCTATATTTTAATTCAACGCTATTATTTCTGAATGGATTAATAATTACTTGCCAAAACCATATTGATGGTAGATATGGACTAACAGTCGGTTCTCTGATGCAGAGATTTTTAGCAGAGAGGCAGGAGGTCCAAGTTCTCTTCTGAAGTACTTTAATAGTTTGCATTCCCTCCTTCTCCCTCCTTGGCACATAAGTATATGCTCCCTCTCTTGACAGTGAGCTGGAAATGACACTTTTCAAAATAACTTGACAAAGATACTTTCAAAACTGTCACTTCCTTATAATAATTTAATTATTCCTTATTTCTTCAAAGAAAACCTCAGCCTATTTGCAGATTCTCGTGCTTTTGGAGTTGGGGCGTAATATTACTGAAAGCTGAGCGCGCAAGAGAAACCTAGAGATTATTGCTTACAAATTTAGTTTTTGTTATTAAAAGTATGAGGTTTTAAATTAAGCAGAAATATTAAAATCTAACTAAAATGCTGATTTTTTGCATTGAGACTGACAGTCATTTAACAATATAAATTGCATATTCTATGTCTTAATGAATAACATAGTCATGAACACTTAACAGTAACAAGCTAGATTATAATTTAATAAGAGTTAATACTGTACTTCATAAAATTGTGTTTCAAGGAAATAGTTTTTTATTGTAAAATAATTTTTATTGTATAGATAGTTTTGCTTCCTCTAGAGTGTCCAAGAGAGAGCATTCGGGACTACTGAGGGAGAGTTTCAGTAAAAATACAGATGTACTTAACGTGGCTGAAGTGTTGTGTGTTTAACCAGATTTTTCCCAAGAATTTCATTTGATAGTAGCGAGACCTGGATAGGGAACCATTTTGATGAGGTAGTTCTCTTCAGGAACACTACTGATTTTAATACTATTCTCTGCTTCAGTGACAATAGCTATGGCTGAAAGAATATGTATTTTAGTAGAACTTTATCCAACTTGAAGAACATCATACTACGGGGAGCCTCTTACAGTCTTTGCTGCCCTCCTTGCAGGATGAACTGAAGTCCTGTTTTGGATTCCAGAGCTTGAACTGCCAGTTATAGAATCATAGAATGGTTTGGGTTGGAAGGGACCTCAAAGATCATCTAGTTCCAACCCCCTGCCATGGCAGGGACACGTCCCACTAGACCAGGTTGCTCAAAACCCCATCCAGCCTGGCCTTGAACACATCCACTGTTGGAGATGCAGTTGTAGGTTCTTCAAGCACCTGCACCGTCTGAAGAGTTTTGTGATGCTGGCTTTTTGTTCTTTTGTATGTATTTGTAGACTGACTGGTTAGATATAGTGAAATATTTGCAAAAATTCTATTCTAATTTCTAGGACAAGAGCATTATTTTGGTGACTTTTAAAATGCGTGCCTCCATACTTGGGTTTATCTGTGTGCACACACAAATGCCGTGTAGATTCACATTATATTCTGTATGGAGATACCTGTATTTTTATCCTCAAATAGCAATGGCTGTAAAATGTGTTTTTTCTGTAATATAGACAGTTGTAATTTATAGAGACAAACACTTGCAAATTGAATTGAAAAAAAAACCCCATCCAGCCTGAGTAACAGAAAACAGAAAACAGTAATGTCTCAGTAGTACAATCTCCATGTAGTATGTTAAAGTGGATATACTGCTTTGCAAATATTCCCCTCCGAGGGGTACAGCAATACGTACAGGCATTTGCCTAAAGCTCCATGACACTTAATGTCTACTGTAGCTGAATATTGTTGAAAAGACCTTTTTAAAAATCTCCAGGATTGGAGGACTCAGCTGAAAATAGCTGTGTGACATGCCTGAAACAGATTCAGACGTCTCTGCCGAGCGTAAAGAAAGCCCTGAATACCAGGATTACAGATCCCACAAATCCTCTGCTCAGTTTTACAGAAGGATCAGGCAGTTTATGTATTCAGTTAATCTATTTTCACTTCAGTGTAATGACTTGCAGCTGTAGCCCACTTCATTGGCAGATCAGAAGCTACACTGTAATATCTGTCCGACCCGTACCATTTGTCTTGGAAGGCTAATTGTTTAGCTTATGGCATGTTTTATTCTCCCAGGCTACGCTTAAAAATAAACAGAGCCCAAGCAACCCGGGCCCTGCTCCCCTGCGATAACTCTATGATGTCCATGGCACTTGCTGTCTGCACTGAAGAGCAGGCAGAGGAGCCTGGGCAGCACGGATTTATCTCACTGGGTGGTCTGCTAGGTGGTCAGTCCATACATCTCATGAAGACTCTTTCGCAGGTCCTTTCCAGGTGCTTCCTAAAGCCAATGCTTGAAAACCCTTTGGCTCACGTCAGCTGAGGATGCTGAGGTGGACTGTCCCAGCAGGACAGCCAGATGAGGCGGATTTTCTGACTTGTCATTATCCAAAGTTAAGAGGATAACCAAGCCTCCAAACCCGTGGTGCCTCTTTGGGTCTTCAGTCTTCTGTTTATTTTTAAAACATCTCTCTCAAGCTGTGTTATTTCATTTAACAAAGAGCGGTTTCCTTTCCTGCCGTCTAGTATTTGCATGCAGCAAGGGCCAGCTCTGTCTGGAAGTCTGGCTTTACATCTTAGGGAAAACAAACCCAGGCTTGGCTGCTGGTGTGCTGCACCAACAGTAGCCGAGCTGTGTTCTGTGAAGTTTTGTAAAATTGCAGATACTCTTGTGTTTTGCTGTGCTAAGAGGAAATTTGTTGAGAAACTCAATGAATTCTCAAGTTTTCAAGTCATCAAATGGTTTGAAAATGAGAAAAGTCTTCTTTTCTGAGAGGAAAAAAGTTCAAAGTATGAAGTGACTGGAGCTCACAGATCCTGAAGTCGTGTTGGCTTCCAGTGATATGTTGGCATCTGTATCACTTCGAAAGATGAGACCAAGTTATTTAGGCCAAGAAAATTCCACATCAAAGCTTTAGTATGCCTACATTGACCTACTGTAAGTGGAGGAAAGGATGGGAAGGCAACAACTTCTGTGTTTTCTGCCAAGAAGCACGGAGTTTCACTTTCATTCAGCCAGCGTGCGCCTGAAGGTGACGTGAACTTCCTACATCAAAACGTAGTGCCTGATGAGCAGGGCTCCTGCAAGATTTATCTGAGTGGAGGTTTTAATCAGATCAGTCTTTCAACATTTGCTTATGCAAGCAGGAGACCTGGCTAGTAACACCTGTGAAAAGTGACATATATGACCTAAGGTATGCACTTTACATGCAGCCTTGCAATGTGAATTTTATATGGGTGAAATAAATTATAAGTGCATGTACGCAGGCACACCGTCATGCTTCCTGCTTTGCCGGGCATATTTTGGACTTCATTAGCTTCCGTCCACAGGTAATTAGACATACAGTCCAGAAATACTGAAGAGCGCTCTATTTCTTCTCCTGTCGCTTTGGATTCAGATCAGCTCATTTGGAGCTTAGCATTTAATGCAAGCTTCTGCAATTAAACCCTTCCCCATGGCATTTTACCACATGGTGTCATGCTGCAGCGCTGTTTACTTAATCGCCTTACTTTGCTGGATGGCAAGTGGTTCATTAGGAACTGATAGGACTTGGTTATAATGCGACGTAACCTAATGAGGTCTCGTCTCCAGTCAGGACAGGTTTGCCTTACTGGTTGATAAGATTATGTAGGTAAAGCCTCAGTACAAACTGGACTAGGGAGTCTTTTACACACGCGTTTCAAAATACAATTATGTTGTCATTAAATGACACACTTGGAAGACTTGGTAAGATTCATTTAGTAGCTCAGCTGTGAAGTACTGCAGAAGACTTATCATTTTAAAAGTTCAGACCATTAATTTAACACGTAAACAGTAATTGTTTGGAGAGATACCACGGCTGTGTAACATTGGTGTCATTCATGTTTTCTTGTGGTAAACTTAAATTTAGCATTGTGTTGTCAAGGCAGAAGCATGTTGAAACATTGCCTCCCGGGTATTTGAACTGAGTCCTCGGCTTTGATTCACGAAGAGCAAAGTTACTGGTGGGAATTGTTTCAGAGCATGTGATTCAAATTCATTCTTTGGCAAGAGCCTTGATGCAGGGTTTAATCTAGAGTTTGGCACTGCTAACAAAGGTGAAGTGTAATTATTTACCAAACGGCATTGAAATGGCACCTAAATTAAGCACTAAGCACATGCTGCATTATTTGTATAAAGATAACCTGCGCTTTCAGTGTTACTCAATAGGAAAATGCTGTGGCTGCCCTATGAGGACCACGGGAATGTTCTGCTTTTGTTTCCCCACTGAGTCTCCTTCGCCTCCTTTTTCAGATTCTGTGTAAGTCTTTGCGTCAGATTTACTGTATCCTAACACCAGTAAAATGCAGATTTCTAGGAGACTAGGACGCTTGGCAAACAGGCACCTTAATCTTTGGAAATGTTTTTACATCTTATTAACCGTATGCCCTCAAGAAACAGAATTTTACTTCTTTTTTTCTCCTTTCTCTCCCTTCTGTTGACTTTTTCTTGCCTGTCTTTTGTCCTTTTTTCCTTTCCTGCAGTCTCCTTTGAATTTGCTTCCTTGATTGCACAAGTTTTGTAACTGTAAAACATTGAGCAGTGACTCTCCTGTTGCACTATTTTCTCAGTTTTGTGACGTGCATGTTTACACTCCGATGCGTAACTTCATCTGTTACCAGACTCCAACGAGCAGCTGAAGTGACTCTACACGTGCAAAGGCCTTGGGAAGGACACCAGCTACCACTTCGGGAAGTTCCTTCAGCAGCCCTTTCATGTGTAAAGCTCATACAACCTACTGCCGAGAGAAATGGACTTGGCAAATCCATTTCTTTCTGCAGCAGACTCAGCATGCAAAGAGCTGGCAGGGCTGAGCTACAGAGAGACCCAAGAGTACATGAAGGCCAGAGTATTCATCTTCTGGGCCAGAGTTTGGCACCACTTTGTGGCCTTTATTTTTTAAAAAAAGAAAACAAAACCCCTCCACAAAAACCCAAGTCCTCATCTCCCTCTGCCTGAGAGCTGCCAGTTCATTTTCTAGAAAAATATCTCAAATATTTGGATGAAAGTTTGAAGGAGCTTTGCAAGTTATGTGCAGAAAAGAATGTTATTGACAGATGTTTAGTTTTACCTAAATGAGGCATTCTTCAGCCAGAAGATATAGCTCATCGTTATGCTGAAATATGGATCTAGAATTATGAATTCCTAATCCTTCCTCAGGCTCCCACTGCTGGATTCCAGATGTGGAAGATAACGTGTTAAAACAGCACTGCCTCTTTTCTACCCCTCTAAGTGTCATTTCTTTCTGTTTTGTACTCCGTCTCCTCCTCTAAGATACAACGTATTGATTCATCATTCATGAACATCACGAGTAAGCAGCGCCCTTTCCCAGCGCCCTCATTTCAATATGATTGTATTTATACACAGTATTTACACCTCTTCAGTCATTTCAGCTCAACCTTTTTCTCTGCCCCATACATTTCAACTAACAGGTGCCTTTAGCTACTTCTGTCATAGTAATGCTTTTGAAGATCCATTTAAAAAATGCAATGCAGGCTGATTTAAGAAGTATCGGAAGCATTAGAAAGAAAGTATTTCAAAGAGTTTTCCTAAATGAAAGTTCTTCCAAATCTGTGGACAAATTCATTGTATGTATCTGACTCCAATTTAATTTTCAGACTGTAATAAGATTATATTGATGACTCTGAATTACTACTGTTAAGGACACTTATATTTAATAATAAATGTATTAGCTTGCTCTAAATTAACATCTATTACCCAGAAGATTTTCCCCAAAGCAATGCAAATATATTGCCTGCATAGCATTCTTATAGGCTATGGATTCCTTCTTTGGATGCTGTTCTAGGGACTGGTTAGTAGGAGATCAGGTGTATTTCTACTCCAAGGACACTTTTGTGGTCAGGTACATCTACGCATACAGGTGAAGTAGGGTTTCAGAGCTTTTTATATTTGTTTATAGCCCATTCTCTAGCATGCTGCACAGACTGAAGGAGTACAAGATATATTTTTTTTTAAAATACAGATTTACAGTGCTGGCTAGCTGTTCTTTTGTTGCTTCCCAGTTCTTCCAGGAAAAAAATACACCATAACAGGTGGGAGAAGTACTCATTTGAGCTTCATATTGCAGTATGGATGGCCTTAAAAGGATTTTATAAATTTACGGCCTCTATCATCTGAAGTTCTGCTCTTTCATAGCATTACAATAGGTTGGCTGCTGAGTTGTGCGTTTCTGTGCTCTACTTGAGCTGTTTGGAATATTACTTTGAGAATTGGAAGGGCTCCTGGGTGCTAAAACTGATTACGAGATTTTTCTTTGCTTGACAAGATGAGCAGGTCCACGTGAAGTATAAGGCAGTTATGTGGATTGACGGCAGACAGATTTCAATCACAGAACCATGTTGTGTTTTGCTCATCTTTGAGGTGGGATGCCGGCAAAATTGAGTTTCAAGAGGATAATTACAGCCCAATCAAATCCTCAGGTTAAGTTTAATGACTTTTTTTTTAATCATTATTATTCTTAAAGAGATTCCTTCCAATGACTCAGTGTATTCAGTTTTTCAGAAACTTTTGTTAGTAATTTGCTTTCTGGAAAATCAGAGTAAAAGGCAGGAAACTGAGCAAAAACTCCAACTGTCCAAAAATCTTCATTTAAAAAGTTTTAGAAATGGAGTAATATCATGGATCCCCAGTCCTTATTGGTAAATTCTTCCATCTGTTATGGAATATGATAATTCAGCATGCGTTTGACAGTGGTTTTGTGTGCTGATACCACTGTCAGGTAGGAGGCTCAGCAGGCTGCTTAAGTGATCCCAGCTTGTAATTGCTCACCCCAGAGATAACCTTCCTTAGTCAAGGACCTGACCCTCTTAAAAAATCAGGAATTAATTCTACGAATGGGGACTCTTTTGAGTGGTAAAATAATCCCTTTAGCTAAGCAGGATAAGCCTGGAGACCCGGCAGAGCCCTTTCAGGAAGTTATAGTTACACATTCCCCAATAATAACACAACGTTCACAATTCCCTGAGTATCATTATACAATTTATTGGTCTCTGACGGTAAGGGCTATGGCTTTTCTTAATCTACTTTCTTGAGAACCTTTTGCTGCAGTTCCTGGCTTTCATTTGTATGCTGGAAAGTCTCAATTCAGGCTCCTGTTGCTTAAATTGTCCCTCTTGCCAACTTGTTTGCACTTCCAAGTTGAGTCAACTCAAACTGCTTCACTGGGGATTGGGCTGGGCTCCTGCTCAGCACCAAAATCCAGCTCCTCACACAGAAGGTTTTTTCTTTCCCAATCTCCCCAGATTTTCTGCTGTGATGGGAATAGTCTGGTAACACCCAGACATGCCCTGCGGTTTTGGAAAGACTGAGGGCTTCTGCTGAGGCCCTCCGTAGCTGCCATCCCACCTCTGCTCTCTGGAGCTGGTGACTGTCCTGTCCTCTTTTCTGGTGTCGCACATCGGTACAAGTTATTTCACAAGTGGAAGTTTCTGTGCGAAGCTGCTCCTCACCCTTGCAAGGTTCCAAATGATGCTTTAGATTTGGGTACTGTAATACACAGTTCTGTCATTTCAGGTGTTTTTGTTTTGTATTTTTTGTCATAATCATTATTTTGTACCACTCTGGGCTTTTTCTACTGTTTCTAGTTTTCTTATTCCTACTTCTTGAATTATACCATATCTGAGTTGTAGAAAGCTGAGTTTTAACTCTGAAATGTAGCTGCTGTGATTCAGCAGTGCCCTAGTACACGAATGGACAGGTTTTGTTATGTTGACGTTTACTTCTGGTCTGGAACCCAAACTCCCAAGGTGCCTTTGACGAAATTCCGCTCAATTCCTTGAACAAAGTTTTGTTGCTCAGAGTGCCATTTTTGTTCCTTTTATACACACCGAAATGCCGTTCATGTACAGAAGGTGTCACTGAGCCCCTCGAGCACTTGCCACCTAACCTGAGGAGAAAGCAAAGGGTTTGGACACCAGCCAAAGGCAGCCCCGCTCTTGTCTGACACCCTCCTGGGCAAGCAGCTCTGCCTCCTTGGTGGCCCAAGTCTGATGCGTGTGGGAGCTGTTTCTCACTGCTACGTCAGCAGAGACATGTCAGGGAAATAGCAGATTCCCCAATAACCTGCCCCAAAACAGTGGGGTGGGAGCCTGGCGTGCTGCCTACAACAGACAGAGAACCTTTCGGTATCTGTGTACGACGACAGGAACAGAAACGCAAGATCAGTAGAAAATGATGTAGCTTTTCACTTTTAAAGAATCTAAGATGGTTGACATTAACCCTGGGACAAAATGCAACTGAAGTGTACCAGGCAAGATCCAGTTTAAGCCATTTTTATATTTTTCTTCCAAATTCATTGTTTGGCAGCGTGTAATTCTTTAATACAAAGCAGTTGTTTTCATTTTTAATGTTAGTTACAGGAATATTTATGATGTATTTGTACTTCTCTGCAAATATTCAAGTGCTCTTCTGGAAGAAGGTAGGCAATAAATAATGTTGCTTCATACGCAGAGTGGACACTAAATCATTTAATAGTATAATAAGAAAGCCTTGAACTAAAATCCTTGTGGACTTTCTTGAAGGTATTTTTATTAGATTTTCCAATATTATGTTCTTTAATGGAAAACCTTCCCTCCTGCTAGTATACATTCAACCTTATCTTGAAATTAAAATATGGCAAAATATTTACTGTAACTACAAAACAGAGATATGCAGGAGAGAAAGTGTATCCATATTACATCATTATGCTATAATCTAAAATATTTACATGACTTTTAAGAACACTGGCAAGTCTGAGTGGCTGACAATATATAGTGGTGCTTGAGGTAGCTCAAGTTTGCAAGTACCAAAATCAAGAAACGGGGTTTTTTTTTTCAGTTTCCAGTGATCACTCTGAATTACTTGGAACTCCGTTTCTCAAAAAATGGGTTGTTGGTTTTATTTCTCAGTGCCGCCGTTACATAAAAAACCCTTAATACTATAGTTTTCTGCTTAAGTAGGCTTAAAATACACATGGAAGCTTTAAAATCTAACCCAATACAGGGATGTATTCAGCAAGGACTGAATGCGAGACTGACAGTACCAAAGCCCTTGAGCTGAAGGAGTGACTTCATTAGCTGGCGTCACCGGCAGCCTTTTATGGTCTTCTTAGGCCTCATCCCATTGAGCAGCCGTTCCACACACCCAGACTGTCATCCTTGCAGCCCCGTGTTAGCTTAGTAACAAGTCACCGCACTAGAAAGCACAGTTCTAAGCCTTTTTCTTTCAGGGACAGACCCGTGCTCTGAAAAGCGAATGTAGGGGGTGTAACTGTAGATGTGACATTTTTGCATTTCATTTGTCTCAATGACTCCGATTAAATGTAATGTGCACAAATAGAAATATTTGTCTGTGGCTGGCTATTCTTCCAAGAGTTACCGAGGCAGGCTTCATGCTTTCTAACCAGCTAACTGTCATCTCCCTATCCAGCTTCAGACTAAATCCTGAAGGCACGTGGAGGAGATCTAAAGATAGAAGGAACTATCTTCAACTTGTCACCCTTCAGGATAAAATTCCACTTACGAATTTTGAAAACCTGAGAATCAGATTACTGTTTCTGCTTTGATTCAAACAAGGGGAGAAGTCTTCTGTCCATCACAGAGAATCTAGCCTCACAAGAGGTGCAAGAGAAAATTTCTCCCCTGCTCTCTCGTGGTGCAAGGCTGGCATTGGATCCTGTCCATGCATCGCTATATAAAAATACGTTGTCAGAAATGATCCAAATTAGATCAGGTTCTTGGTCTGTAGGGATGACATGTCACAAGATGTGAAATTTCCAGTGAAATAACTTCTATATCATGCAGTGAGATACGCCTGCATACGTTCGTGTGTATAGTGCGAACACCCACAGATCTGCTTTTATTGCCTGTTTTCCTCCAGTTGAGATTCTGTGAAATCTCACTGCGAGGGGGGCAGATTTTATAGCTGGATTTTATTTTATTGCTTCTCCTTGTGCATTTGCTCTCCATATTTTTGAACTTCCTATGTATATCTGTGTCTGGTGTTAGAAAGCGGGGAATGAATTTGCAACTCATCTTGAGGAAACCGTTGCAGTGCAACGCTTTCTTTCAGGAAGGCTTTTTGCGTTCCTGAAAAAAATTAGGGTTAGGTTTTAAATTGAAATACTTACAGAAGATACTCTTCTGTAAGAGTATTTATCTTGCGGTTCCTGTTGATTTTAAGCTGTGGTTAACAAAACTATCGTGCCTTACACAGCACAGCAGCTACCTCAGCCATACACATTCACTTTTTTAAGACATTCCACCAAGAAGGATTTTCTCTTTTTTTGGTCTTTTTTTTTTTTATTATTTCTCTGTCTTTTATTCCCCTCTTTGTTCTGAAAATGTGGACTGTGGTATGTTTCAATTCCTTTGCTCCCTGGAAATGTTAAAGCCATTTGCTGTTCTAACTGATCCCTGCTTGGAGTGTTTCATTACTGACGCAATCTCGAGGTGAGCATTATAAAGTGAAGTATTATTCTTAATCTCACTGCGAAGCAGTATGGAGTCAAACTGCAGGCAGCCAATGTCAAAATCGCCTTTTCTGAAGGATTTTTCTTTTTTTTTTTTAAACTATGAGGGTAAAGTGCATTTAAGGCTGTGTTTGCTGATCTTGAAGCTTGGGGTGTAACGAGTAAAATGACAGAAGAATATGACCTTGCAAAGAACGAGAGGGATAAAATCTACATGTGCTTTGGGAATAATGGAAATGAGGCACCGTCCAAATGAATGAGACCTTTAAAGGTTGCTTTTCCCTTCAAAAAGGTCTTTGATACGATATGAAGCTTCTAACAAACCCTTAAGAAAAGATAATTACGATACTATCCATAGGGTTCAGAATTCAAGGTGTTCAGACTGGCTGCAGTTTGACAGCCATAGAAACCATTTTCCATTTAATCTATTTAACGAGAATGAAAGAGTGTTTTCTTGCTCTTAGTATGTAGAATATTTAGTCATTAATTTGGTTTTATACTGTTTTCACTGCTGAGATTTGAGCATATTGTGGAAAATTAATTATCTTAGCGCATACGATACTTATGAAGTATTGATTTGCCTTTTCCAGTTATAGAAAATGGTACCTTTTTTTTCCCTCTTAAATTGAATTTATTTCTTCTGAGGAGTTAGACTGGAAAAAGCTGCATGAAAAGCCGGTATTTAGAAAAGCAGCGTGTATTGAGTGGATTTCTTTGAAACTAATTTGAAGTATTTTGAGCGGCCTTCTTTCACAACCACCTCTTGTAATGTATCTGTCCCCAAAGAAATGACAGAGTGCGTCTTCAGCCGTTACAGAATGAGGAGTGATCACGTGCAGATCTGAAAGACCTTGATGAAGGCCTGGTCATTGAGGGCCTGCTCTGAGGAAAGGCGATTCAACAGTTTCCTTTGGTAGCTTTTAGGCCCTACAAGCGGGTGTCCTTCATGACTAAGGTAGCAACGAGGTTTCTGCGAACAGCCGCGTTTCTTACACTTTGTTATGCTCTTTATTCTGCTGGTGCAGCCGTCTTGCATTTCTTGCAGTCTTCTTATCCCTAGTTTCACCATGTTCAAAGCTTGTTCCTCTGTCCCTGGCTTCATGGAACTGAACTGATTTTTTGCCTTCACTTAATTCTAGAGTTGCTGGTTTTGGAAAAGGGAAAAGGAGATGGGGATAGGAAAAGGGCTGGCTGGTTTGCTGCGTGGGTTTGATTTTGTGTCGGTTTTTTGGTTGGGGTTTTTTTTTCTTTTCTTTTTTTTTTTTTTTTCTCCCATAATCTCCATCTTCCTGGAACTGAAGTCTGTAGTTTTAAGAACTGTGGAAAACAAGATATATGTTGGCTTTAATTTTTCTGTTGTATATTTGCCTTCTATGCCAGATGTCTCTAGACACCTCTCATGGCCGGCACCAGTCGCACACTGGTGCTTTTCTTGCACGTCCTTCTCCGGTTACTCTGCTGCTGCATGGAACGAACCCTCCCTCTCTCCCCATGTCCGTGCTGTGCTTTTCCTTCCTCCTTTTCTACCAGATTTCACTGGCGATTTCTTTAGCCAGCATATGAATGCTCAGAATTTCGAAACAGCCCACAGCTGCAATTAGCCATTTGTCAAGGTGTGCATGAACCAACCGGCCTCCTTGCTGCAGTGAAGGCCTTCAGCTGGTCTGCTGACACACCACAAAATTATCCTCTTAGCTCAATGAATGAGAAAAGTCCCACAGCAATAGAAGCCTGTCTTGGTAATATATCAAAAACCCATTGTGTGCATTCACTTCTTTTTTTTTTTTTCCCCTCAATGTAGAGTTGTTTTTCCCTTTCATCTTAGTGTTTCTAAAGGCAATAAAAGCTTTGTCCACCAGCAGTTATAAATTTCTGCTGTGCCACACCCCCAATTCAGTGCCATTATGCTGAGGCTTGTAGAGCTGGAACCCCACGAGGCATTTTCAAGTATCTTCTCCATCCAGCTCAAGCAGTTCTCATCACTCCAGAAACGTCTTTCTTTAGCTTATAGGACAGAAGAATGAGCTCCCTTCAGAGCTTAATATACCTCCGCTTCACACAGAAGCTGAAGGGGTGCCGAGGTAATGTAATGAGAGCACAGGCAATCCGAGTTGGAAGTAAAATACATTTTCTCTGTGATGTGCTCAACCTTTTCTGCCCTGGGGCTTAAAAACTGAAATCTACTCTTTAATTTAGCGTTCTCTGCTTGTACACTGAAATGCCGCTAATGATTCGAGAGAGTTAACAAGAGGGTAGCAAAAATGATATGTCAGATATGTCTGAAGCCATAAAAATTCCAGAGGCAAGACAATTTGACTCATGTCAATGGATTTTGAAAATATAATTTTCTGTCTACTGGGGGCCAGGGAAGAGAACATATTGAGTTCATTTGTGTCGCAGTATTTTTACAGACTCCTTATTAGATCAAATTTGAAGTGAAGGTTCGTTTTAACAACAGTTAGTCTGTTATTACCCTCATTTTTTTTAGAATGGCAAAATAGAATCATTTTCAAATTTAAAAATAGTCCAAAAAATCTAGATCGCTTCAAAACAGAGATATATTTTGTTGCTCTTTTTGGTGGCTTTATTTTCCTTTCTCCTTTTTTTTTTTTTTCCTGTAGAAGCAGTGCTCCTGGGAAAAAGGCTGGAGTTTGTGATTCACCAGCTCAATTACTCTTACAAATATGTCATGTGTGTGTCAGTTCTGATATTTTTTTTTTTTTTCCATGAGCTTCTACTGGGCAAGCTTGCTGTGCATCACAAGTGCAAGGCCATGTGTTTCAAGGAGATTAATATCCGTTTCCAGAAACAGGGCATTTTCTCATGATTTGTGATTCGTAGACGTGGCTGCTTACACCATCTAAAAATACTGAATAGGGCATCTATTGTTTAACCTGTCTCCTTTTTTTTAATGCTGTAAAGAAGTTCATTTATTCAGTAAGATACTTGCTTTTCAGGACACTTCAACATGTGTCTGAATGATATCTTCAGCTTTGTAGTGAAACTTAAATCTGCTTTGGAGTTGGAGGCTAATGCATGTTAGTGATGGCATACGATGCAACTTTAGGTTGTTCAGGTGTATTTAAAATAAGATTGATTTACAGTACTTTCTTTCCCAGGGAAATACAACTTAAACTAATTCTTAATGATCCAAATGCATTTAAAACTGGTTCATAAAATCCTCAAAAACACAGAACTCTGAAATCTTTCAAAACCAGTTTGCTCCAGCATTGCTGTCATGGCTAAAAAAGCACGTTTTCCTGACAACTGACTGTTCGGCCGGCTTCTTTTCTCTTGGCATTGCCTTTACTTCGCTCACAAATGAGATGGAAAAATACATTAGTGCAATAGATCCTTTTGGTGCGAGGTGGCCGGAGTGCACTCGGGAAGATGTATTTCTGAGAGACGAGGTGTTTCCTGCCAGAAGACTGCAACTAACAGCAAGCCCCCAAACAAGCCTCTGTGCCACATGGATATTTGAGGTGTGGAGTCAAATGCCCTAATAGTGCTTTGCCCCTAACCATCGTTGGCTGGCTTCTAGCACCATGGGCTTACCTCAGGAAATAGTCCTGAACTTTATCCTCATCAGAAGAGGAAAATTTTATTTAAGAAGCATACTCTTGGAGGCTACACCCATCTCTTTGTGGGGCTTATATTCTGCTGGTCATCGTATCTGTTCCCTATCTTCTTCCGATCAGGCCAAGAACCTTTACAGATGCAGAAAGCCTCTTTTTTATTGGAGTGGGAAGAAGGAAGAGAATGAAAAGCCAGGGAATCGGACGAGAGCTGACCCAAGCGTTTCTCCTCCGCTGGCTGGTGGGTGATCGTTGTCACAGGCTCTAGCTTTAGACGGGATGTTGGAAAGGTACAAACACAGGCTGCTCAGCACAAGGGACGATGCTCTGGGAGCACCAGCTTGCCAGGTGACCACCCAAACGCTTCATTTTGCCCCGCAGCTGGGGTTGAACCTGTGTTGGGTTGTGACTAGCATTTAACAGCTTCATGACGTGATGTCGGTGGCAGTCAAGTGTCTCAGCAGATGACGCCGTCGAGGCCAAGGGAGCAGCGGAGCGGCACTATCCCGTTAACAGCACAGCAAATTCAATCTGTTCGCTCCAAACAAAACGTGCTTCGGCCCCTAATTTCGAGCATACCTTTTATTATCTTCAATGGATTGAAGCTGACAGGAGATTTGTGTAAGAAGATTTCACATAATTCTAATGAGCATCCGAGCCCTTTGTCAGCGTGCGGCAAAATCCTAAATCATCCACCGAATTTAAGATGGTGTTAATGTTATCCGAGATGACTTACAGAACATTTGTAAACCACCGTTTCTTCATCATGTATCGGAGCCACAGAGGGGTCACAGGCGGCCTCGCTGGTGCCATCCCTGCCCTTCCATCGGCTTCATTTTGTGTCGACTCGGCGGCTTTTAACCACCGATTCGGGGCTGGCCCTGCTCCTCCCGGTAGCCCGGCTGCGCGGGAAGCCGCGGGCGGGCCCGGGCGGCCTC